>JARBDR010000553.1:0-51638 GCA_029721355.1 Tegillarca granosa
ATACACCGGGCATTAATAGATACATGATAGTAGCAACCAAGTTGTTTACAGCTGTGAACTCCCCGGAAGTAGTAGCCCTCTAGCGGATCAGGGGGCGACAACTCGATAGTGTTATCGGCCCATTTTTATTGTACCTTTTGTTTCCTGTGTGTAGTTATACATAAATTACTTATGAAAAGTTTATATTTTTTTTTTTTTAGGAAATCCACAGAAAAGATTTCATGTTTAAACTTGTTGGTAAAGAACATTTTCAGGTTGGGAAAACTAACTGTGTAATAAGTATAGAAGCCGTTAGTGGATTTAGTTATGAGTATACATTAGAAGTAGGAAACAAACCATTACAGAAATTTATAGACAATCAGAAAAAAGTACTGTGTGCATGGATATGGTATCATCCCATCAGTAAAGATCCATTTAGGATATGTCTAGGTAGGAAATATTAAAAAACAAGAATTCCTCAGAATTAAATGTCTCGCCTGGTTAGTTTTCGGTCGAGTAGAAAATACATTACTTTAACGTAAACTTTCACATTTTGACATGCTGCAGCCAGAAAAATAACATCTAATTATAAGTCTCGCCTTATGGCAATACCAGGCTTGCAAAAATATCACAGATTCAGATTCAGCTTTGGAACAGTTGAAAAGCCAGAACCATTATAACTTTGATTTTTTCAAGTTCTCACTTTGAATATAAGAGGTCAGGGTTCAAACACTGGCTGGTTCTGACCAAGACTTGAAAACTTATAATTCTAAAATTTCTCAAAACATTAAAAAGTTCCAACCCAAAATGACTTAGACCCATCAAGATTTATCATAGGCAAAGGCCTTTAAAGTCACAAAAAAACTATATTTATGAAGAGGCTGTAGTAATTAAGAGACTAAAGTCTACAAGAGGTTAAAATCACCAAGAAGCTAGAGTCAAGAGTCTATAGTCTTCCAGAAGCTTTAGTCACTAGGAAGCCAATATCTGTTAATAGACTATAGTCACCAGGAAGCTATATATCTGTTAAGAGGCTGAAGTCACCAGGAAGCTATATATCTGTTAAGAGGCTGTAGTCACCAGGAAGCTGTATATCTGTTAAGAGACTTTAGTCACCAGGAACCTATATATCTGTTAAGAGGCTATAGTCACCAGGAACCTATATATCTGTTAAGAGGCTATAGTCACAAGGAAGCTATATATCTGTTAAGAGGCTATAGTTACCAGAAACCTATATATCTGTTAAGAGGCTATAGTTACCAGAAACCTATATATCTTTTAAGAGACTATACTCACCAGAAAACTATATATCTGTTAAGAGGTTATATCACCAGGAAGCTATATATCTGTTAAGAGGCTATATCACCAGGAAGCTATATATCTGTTAAGAGAATATAGTCACCAGGAACCTATATATCTGTTAAGAGACTATAGTCAGCAAAATACAGTACTTATACTATCTACATTATTGAAAAAAAAAGTTTCGAGTTATCATTATCAGGTACTGCATTATTTTGGAGATTTCAATCCATCACCGCTGTCATTTGCTAAATGCTCTGTGTACCACTCTCAATATTATTCTATAAAATAGCTGTTACCAGCCTGATGGTTTATGCAGTATAACTGACACAATTTCTATCTTACAGAAAAGAATACTTTGGATGTTTGGGTAAATGGAGAGAAAGTAGAGACCATTGTAAGTATAAATGAACTTATAGCCAATCATGTGATATAGTTGGCATTAGTTTATCAGAATTCAACTTTTCATGACATCATGACTTGAAATCTCATATGAAAGCTGTTAAAACTCTTAACTTGAAAACATCCTTTGAAAAATCATATAAGGCCACTACACAGAAAAACTATGCTGTAAAAAAACATAAACTTAATAATGAGTTACACAATTCAACTAGTAAGAACTTTATGTGATGGCAAAGCATGGCATTGCCTGCAATAATGATAAATTATCATTTTTAAATCAATTCAGCTATGAAAATCACATTTGTAAGCTCGGTATATGTGATATAGTTGAGGAAGGGGAGAGGATATATTTGTTTGGTAGTGTCAGTATACTTGCTGGTATCTGTCTAATTTACATTACACTGTCAGAAAGAGTTTAAAAATAAAAGTACTGTGTAATATTTTACCATAGCTAGTTATTCTCAGACTGGTATTCATGCATTAGTACATTCAGTACTTTGATTATTAATTATTTTTATTTACAATACAGGAGGAGTTTGGAGATGAAGGCACAGAGTATTACTTTGCCATAGCTAGTTATTCTTGTAATCATACATTAGTACATTCAGTACTTTGATTATTAATTATTTTTATTTACATTTCAGGAGGAGTTTGGAGATGAAGGCACAGAGTATTACTTTGCCATAGCTAGTCATTCTGGTGTAATTACGGCACAAAGAGGTAAAAAAGCTGGTAAAGGCAAAGAAACAATTATTCACACACTAACCATGGGAGATCAGTATGTACCTCCAGCTAACGAGTAACAATAATTCCAGGAATCTTTAGAACAAAGACTGACGTAGCTAAACCACAATCAAAATAATGCAGAGTGTCAGAGAGTATTTAAAATTGATATTTGTTATAAATACATGTACATGTATTTAATTATTTCTTTAAAAATGTTTTGTGAATTTGAATTCATTTAAAATTAAATGGTATGATCATAGCAGTTTGTTTCATATAATATGGAATGATTTAAATAACTGTAAAATTCATATCACATTTCCGAAAAGGGGGGGGGGGTTATAACTTTTTTGAGGCATTTGACTTATATTATTCAATCAATTTTACAGTGACCAGCCATTTACCATAAGTGTAAGTTTTCTGTATACTGTTCAGTAGGAGAAAAGATCAAGTGCAGGACAGGGTATATACTAGAAATTTTTTTTACTGGTTATAATTTTTACTAGTTATCATTTTGATTCTTTCTTCTTAAAACCAAAATCTTCTGAGAATCAATATATTCTGAAGATACATGTAGCTGCCATATTTGTATCAGATATATTTCTAATTCATAACTAAATTTCAAACAAGGACTTAAAAATTGGGGGTAAAAAACCTTTTTTTTAAAATATATACAAGAAAAGAATTCTGTTAGCCCCAAAAAGAAGATTCATTTTTTTAACATCATTGAAAAAACAAGAACCTTATGTTTTTATTATTTCTATCGCAATAACTTTCATTTTTTCATTATTTTTTTTTTTTTATATGAAACATTTTGTGTTTTGATCACCCTTTAAAGTTTTTTATTCTAGTTAAACACCTAAATAGTTGTTGTGTGATGCACTCAAATCTATAAATTGTTTTTAATATTTCTCCATTAAGGAAATTGTTATGTATGTCACATTTGATGTCACATATGTGGTTTTATTGAAATATTGTTAAAATGTTGAAACTTGTTTATCTTTTAGTGGGCTTGTCTGTATGCTGATGATTGTCTTTAAGTGGGCGTGTCTGTATTCTGATGATTGTCTGTAAGTGGGTATGTCGGTATTCCGATGATTGTCTCTAAGTGGGCATGTCTGTATGCTGATGTTTGTCTCTAAGTGGGCGTGTCTGTATTCTGATGATTGTCTCTAAGTGGGCATGTCTGTATGCTGATGATTGTCTCTAAGTGGGCGTGTCTGTATGCTGATGATTGTCTCTAAGTGGGCGAGTCTGTATGCTGATGATTGTCTCTAAGTGGGCGTGTCTGTATTCTGATGATTGTCTTTAAGTGGGCATGTCTGTATGCTGATGATTGTCTCATAGTGGGCGTGTCTGTATGCTGATGATTGTCCTTTAGTGGGCATGTCAATATGCTATTGCTTGTGTCTGTGTGCTGATGTATGATCATGTAATTAATAACCAAGTCCATGTATTTATGTTACAGAGCATGGTGAAAAGTAATGTAACTATTTATTATCTCCCTTTACGGTTGACATTTCCTAAATACAAATTATAGCAGTTCCATAATTGAAACAAGTGTTCATTTGCTTGAATTGTCTTTGGTACAAATTAACAAACAACTAATGAAAATTTATTTATTTATTTTCAAATTTGCAACCATTGAAGAAAAAAAAAATATAGATCATTATCAAAATTATTTCTCTGATTTATAACTCACACAAAGAGTATCAGTTTGTATGTTTTTAAAAACTAAACTGAAATTAGTTATGAATTCTTTCTATTTATGTTAAATTATAAATATATGATGTTTATTTTGTATGTTGGATATTCTGACGTATACATGTATAATTATATAATGCTAAATATTACAAGTATTTGTATATGTGTTTACTGCAAACCAACGTTTATTTCTATCACGATTTCTTGTTCAAAAGTAGTTTGCAAAGATTAATTTTTGAAAATCAGAACATATATTTATATATATACTATAGAATCATTAATATTGGTTGGTTTGAAGTTTTTTGTTTTGCAATGTAAAAAAAAAATTGTTGTTTGAAAATTTTATGGAATCAAGTTTTTTTTAAAAGAAATCTCCTTTCAAATTGGGAACCTTGAATAATTCATCAATATTAAAATTTAACTTTGAAATATCGAATTTAATCCTCCAAAAATGTTTGTGATTTTACTGTTGTAATTTTCTATGGCCAAACAAATATCTATAAGGTTGTTTATTTTTTCAAGACTTTTTTCAGATTCCCATGTTTATAAAAAAAAAGTTAAAAGCAAGTGAACAGAAGATAATTAATAATAAAGAAATTAAACAGTTGTGTCGTATTATCAATAATATTATTTAGTTATCAGATATTTTTATATAATGACATATACATTTATACATATATTTACATGTATGTTATAATTATAAAATCCGTCCTCTAACACAATTATTTATTTTTATCATTTTTGTTTAACCCAAGCCCAGGATTTTTGTGACATGGATTTTAGACAGTTTTTACATCCTCAAAGCCCATGGATACATATTCCTTAATTACTAAGTAAATATAAAATTAGTGTATTATTAGACATTATTCATCATGGTCAAAGGGGGATTTTCTGCAATATAACTTCATTAACACTGTTTTACCAGTTAATATCAGAATATCATTGTTATGCTTGCCAAAATAACTCAACAAGCCAAGTGATGCATCACAATCTATGCACACTGTATGAAGATTGCAGATCCTTTTTAAATCAAAACCATTACACATTAATATTATTGTAATAGTTCAGGTGTTTTTAAACAGATTATATATCAATAGATTGAAATACTAATCAATTATATGTCGGGCCTAGGTGCTTGTGGGTGAAAAGTCTATGCCAGTTGAGCACACTTACTGGTTTTGTTGTATGTCAGATATGGTTGCCTGTTGAGTAAAGTAACCTACCCTATCGTTGTCAAACATTGATGTAACTTGATTATGGTAAATTTGTCTGTTGATGGTCAAACATTAATGTTGGTTTAATATTGTAGCATGGTCAGTCATTGGTCAAACTTTTCTACTGTTATATATATACGTCAGAAATACACATATGTACAAAATGTATATGGATACTCTAAGTTTTGTTGTTTTACAAATAATAGCTTTTACTCCTTTTTAAGCCTTGATGTCTTTCATTTCTTGTTTTTGTTTTATATACACAATTTTGTACCTACACAATGTTTTATGTAATTATATAGTGGTTGCACCTGTCATTAGTTTAATTATAATTTTATGATTCGTCACAATTATAATTATTGCTAACTGTAACTGTTAAAGTAAAACAAATTGAAGTATTATTTAGTCTGTGTCTCTGTCTATAGTAAACAAGGAGACTTCAAAAAAAGTTAAGTTATTGAATTTGGAAATGGAGTTATGTCCCTTTAAAAATTACAAATCAGAGTAAAACAGTTTTATGGTTTGTGTTTTTTTCCTTGTGGACTTGTCAACATTTATAAATACTCTGCCCCGCTATGGACAGACTTTAGTATTGCCCTGCTATGGACAGATTTTAGTATTGCCTTGCTATGGACAGACTTTAGTATTGCCCTGCTATGGACAGACTTTAGTGTCGCCCTGCTATGGACAGATTTTAGTATTGCCCTGCTATGGACAGACTTTAGTTTTGCCCTGCAATGTTAGTTTTGCCCTGCTATGGACAGATTTTAGTATTGCCCTGCTATGGACAGACTTTAGTATTGCCCTGCTATGGACAGATTTTAGTATTGCCCTGCTATGGACAGACTTTAGTTTTGCCCTGCAATGTTAGTATTGCCCTGCTATGGACAGATTTTAGTATTGCCCTGCTATGGACAGACTTTAGTATTGCCCCGCTATGGACAGACTTTAGTATTGTCCTGCTATGGACAGACTTTAGTATTGTCCTGTTATTGACAGACTTTAGTATTGCCCTGCTATGGACAGACTTTAGTATTGCCCCACTATTGACAGACTTTAGTATTGCCCTGCTATTGACAGACTTTAGTATTGCCCTGCTATGGACAGATTTTAGTATTGCCCCACTATTGACAGACTTTAGTATTGCCCTGCTATTGACAGACTTAAGTATTGCCCTGCTATGGACAGACTTTAGTATTGCCCTGCTATGGACAGACTTTAGTATTGCCCCGCTATGGACAGACTTTAGTATTGCCCTGCTATGGACAGGCTTTAGTATTGCCCTGTTATGGACACACTTAGTATTGTCCTGTTATGGACAGACTTTAGTATTGCCCTGCTAAGTACAGATTTTAGTATTGCCCTGCTAAGTACAGATTTTAGTATTGCCCTGCTATGGACAGACTTTAGTATTGCCCCGCTATGGACAGACTTTAGTATTGCCCTGTTATGGACACACTTAGTATTGTCCTGTTATGGACAGACTTTAGTATTGTCCTGTTTTGGACAGACTTTAGTATTGCCCTGTTAAGTACAGACTTTAGTATTGCCCTGCTAAGTACAGATTTTAGTATTGCCCTGCTAAGTACAGATTTTAGTATTGCCCTGCTAAGAACAGATTTTAGTATTGCCCTGCTATACAGACTTTAGTATTTTATTTTTATTTTCCCTTTAAATAAACATAAAAACTATAAGATTTTCCCTTTTTTGCCAAAAAAAAAAAAAAAAAACATTATCTCAGGGGATTTTAAACATTGAAATAAATAGTGAAGATAAATTTTTAAAAAGTAGTAGTTTTTAGTATTAATTTTTATTAGAATGACCAAGTCTTAGATAAATTGTATATGTTATAAGAATTTCTTCACCATGTTTCAATATTTCAAAATTATTTCAAAATTGAATTATACTTTAATTTGTGAATATTTTTAGGAAATGCTAGAAGTAAAAACAATTTATCATTTGAAAAAATCATGATGTATAATTACACAAAACGATATTTGGATTACATTTATAACTTTATTATATATATTTACTTATACATATGGAACATGAGTATAAGTGGCCAAGTGGTCTAAAGCACGCTTACCACCCGTGTTTGAAATCCCACTCGGGACAGATCCTAGTGTGAGAAAGTTTGTCCATTCGCTTGCCGAAGGTCGATGGTTTCCTCCGGGCACTCCTGTTTCCGCCACCATCCAAGAACTGAACATCTGGAAATAAGTGAAAGATTCTTGACTGGGGCGTAAAAATACCATTGCTCCATTCCTTATGGACATACTTACAATACCCCCTGTGTAAACTGAATACCTGTCTTATTTCATCATTTTTGAAAGGTATTCCACCATATAGAAATAGTTAACCATAAGTTTAAAAATTGTTTCATATTATTTTGTACATGTGATAATGAAATTTCAATTCTTCTACATATCTTTTGTTAACTAGAGAGTTAGATGATTTCCTTTGTCGATCTGAATTCTGTTCATGTAAAAATCTTGCAATTGTTTTGGCATCAAATGTTTATTATTATTTTTATCAGATAATGATATAGCCACAGAACAGAGTATTATTTGTACCTTAAGACTGTAGAAGGGAGAATCAACACCCCTAAGGTACAAATTATGGTGGAGTTTTTAGCTCACCTGAGCTGAAAGCTCAGATGAGCTATTGCTATCCATCTTCGTCCGTCGTGCGTCGTGCGTAAACTTTTTACATTTTAATCTTCTCCTCCAAAACCACTGGGCCAAATTTAATGAAACTTGGTAACCATCATGCCTGGGTGAAGTTCTTTCAGATTTGCAAAATGAAGGAGTTATGTCCCCTTGGGGCCCCATAAGGGGGGGGAAATAGTGAAAAACTTTAAAAATCTTCTCCTCTGAATCTACAAGAGGTATACCTTAGTTATTTCATTTATAACATCCTTAGGTCATCTATTTTCAGATTTGCACAAATGGTAGCCATGGGACTCAAAATGGGGAAATTGTGAGGCACTGAGTGGGGAATTTGATAAAAATTATATATTTGTCACTATATCTTGAAAACTATTAACTTTTTGTATAGGCATGTATATTAGAATATTGTAGGTATTGACATGACGATCATTTTGATATATAGTTCAAGGTCATATGTTGAAAGGTCAAGGTCACAGCTGCAAAAGAAGACTTAAATTGCTAAATATCTTGAAAACTATTAACATTTTGTATAGGCATGTATATTAGAATATTGTAGGTATTGACATGACGATCATTTTGATATATGGTTCAAGGTCATATGTTGAAAGGTCAAGGTCACAGCTGCAAAAGAAGACTTAAATTGCTAATTATCTTGAAAACTATTAACCTTTTGTATAGGCATGTATATTAGAATATTGTAGGTATTGTCATGACGATCATTTTGATATATGGTTCAAGGTCATATGTTGAAAGGTTAAGGTCACAGCTGCAAAAGAAGATTTAAATTGCTAAATATCTTGAAAACTATTAACATTTTGTATAGGCATGTATATTAGAATATTGTAGGTATTGACATGACGATCATTTTGATATATGGTTCAAGGTCATATGTTGAAAGGTCAAGGTCACAGCTGCAAAAGAAGACTTAAATTGCTAATTATCTAGAAAACTATTAACTTTTTGTATAGGCATGTATATTAGAATATTGTAGGTATGGCGACAACGATCATTTTGATATATGGTTCAAGGTCATATGTTGAAAGGTCAAGGTCACAGCTGCAGAAGAAGACTTATATTGCTAATTATCTTGAAAACTATTAACTTTTTGTATAGGCATGTATATTAGAATATTGTAGGTATTGCAACAACGATCATTTTGATATATGGTTCAAGGTCATATGTTGAAAGTTCAAGGTCACAGCTGAAAAATAAGACTTAAATTGCTATATATCTTGAAAACTGTTAACTTTTTGTATAGGCATGTATATTAGAATATTGGAGGTATTGCGACAAAGATCATTTTGATATAGGTTCAAGGTCATGGCTGCAAAAGAAGACTTAAATTGCTAATTATCTTGAAAACTATCAACTTTTTGTATAGGCATATTTATTAGAATATTGTAGGTATTGCGACAACAATCATTTTGATATATGGTTCATAGTCATATGTTGAAAGGTCAAAGTCACAGCTGCAGAAGAAGACTTAAAATGCTAATTATCTTGAAAACTATTAACTTTTTGTATAGGCATGTATATTAGAATATTGTAGGTATTGCAACAACGATCATTTTGATATATGGTTCAAGGTCATATGTTGAAAGGTCAAGGTCACAGCTGCAAAAGAAGACTTAAATTGCTAATTACCTTGAAAACTATTAACTTTTTGTATAGGCATGTATATTAGAATATTGTAGGTTTTGTGACAACGATCATTTTGATATATGGTTCAAGGTCATATGTTGAAAGTTCAAGGTCACAGCTGCAAAAGAAGACTTATATTGCTAATTCTCTTGAAAACTATTAACTTTTTGTATAGGCATGCATATTAGAATATTGTAGGTATTAACATGACAATCATTTTGATATATGGTTTAAGGTTATGTGTTCAAAGGTCAAGGTCATATCAACATAGGAATACTAAAATTATTAATTATCTTTTAAAGGTTCTGTACTTAATATATTGTCTATTGCACTTTGCAAACAATATTGGACATATCTTCAGGTGAGCGTTAAGGCCCATGGGCCTCTTGTTTGGGTGGATACCTATAAGATTATTCAATAGTGTCTCATTAAATGATGGTTGTACCTGTATTATACACATTAGTAATTTATCATGTTAATATTTTGTATTGTTTTTTGTAATCATATGATACACCTTAATATCTTGTAATATAATTGTGATCTCGTATGTTTCCTGTATATATAAAGTTGTACAACTGAAGTATGTGATGTTGTATGCAATGTGTGTAAAATAAAAAATGATAAAACATGTAAATATTGACTTTACTTTATATATACATGTACTTTCTATAGCACCAAATTTCCAATGTTAGAGTGTTTGATTTGAATTTTAAATGGACTAGACTGGGATTTTGTTTGTGTGGGTGACCTTAGCATTCTTCAGAGCTGTCCTATCCATTACAACTTTATATATCACAACCCTGATACTGCATAGGGGGCCTCGTTGGCTGAGTGGTCTAAAGCATGTGATTACGGATCACAGTGCCTCTCACCAACCGTGTTCGAATCCCACTTAGGACAGATCCTAGTGTTTTCTCTGGGCACTTCAGTTTCCCCCACCATCCCAGAACTGACCGCTTTGAAATAAGTGAAAGATTCTTGACTGGAACATAAACACCACTCCACTACACTCACTCCACTTCACTCTACTCCACTCTCTTCCGATACAGCATACATTTTCATGTATAGATGGACTATACTGGGATTGTGTATGTGTGAGTGACATGTAGCCTATCCTGATTTTACATCACATTGACCCCGATGCAGAATGCATTTTCTAATGTTAAGAGTGTTGCGTTTGAGTTTCAGCAAAGGACTAGACTTGATTTGCAGCTGTTAGTTAGGTCTAATCGCCTTCCCAGATTTTCGTCCTGGCCTTTCTTTCCATCCGTCTTAATTCATGGCTTTTGTCACAATATTGTGATAAGTATAACATTGATGTAATTATCCTTGATATATTTGACCTACTATAGTTCCGTTTTCGTTTTATTCTCGCTTTTTGATTTTACATGTAGCGGGTATTACTAGATAGTCAGCCGGGGGGGGGGGGGGGGGTGTTAACTCTTCCAGATCACTCAGTCTCGTTGTAATGTGGTTTAACGTCGCATCACGTGGTAATTTATCAGCTATTCACGTCGAGATCAAGGCTGTTAAATCTATTGTTTAATCTAAGAACAAGTTCGTGTATGCACGTGATGTGTCATGTGCCTGTCGTGTACTGCTAGCGCGCACTTACCGGGTCGACATCTTGGTAAGGTGCTAGTGCTCACCCAGTCAATATCATGCCACATAAGCATATACTACTCCCCCAGTACATTATTGTAGCCGTGACCGGATGAACCAGTCGATACTCTATCTTTATAATGCCGAGCACCTGGCGAAGAAGCAATATTTCAAATTATAGACCTTTGTATGATACGGCGAGACCGAATCCATGACCTGTCGCTTTCGAGGCGGACGCTTTACCACTAAGCTACCACATTCGTTCCATTACCCTGGTGGAATTTTATGCGTTTAACTAAAACCTGTCAGTTTTCATCCACTTTTGGACTGTGATTTGAAGATGGATAGGTAATACTGGCGGTATGTTCGTGTTACATGTGATACTATCAAATTCAAATTACAACACTTGTGTATTTTGGAAAAGCAAACTTAAAACAAATGTAAGAGAAGATGAATGTTCTAAAAGTGAACTGAAGCTTTGGCGAATTCAAACGTAGATGATGTTGCAACCATCCTTTCAAGAGAAAGATATGTGATGTGGCCAAAAGGTCCCAAGAAATGTCATTTAGAAATCCAAATCAACTCCGTAAGAAAAAAATCACGTTTCGAACATCTTTATTATTATCACTATTATTATTATTATCATTTATTATTATTATTATTATTATTATCACTATTATTATTATTATTATTATTATCACTATTATTATTATTATCATTATTATTATTATTATTTTATTATTATTATTATTATTATAGCAAGAGTCCATGAGTTTTGTAAAAAAAAACTATTTTCTTTTAGTATAGCATTTTTATTTACCGGGTTTTTATTTATCTTTTTAATTTATTTATTTATTTGTTTATTTTATTTATCTATTTATTTATTTCCCTTTATTCGTAGTTTGTTTGTTTGTTTATTATTTATTTGTTTGGTTATTGCCGTTGAATTTTTGGACATTTTAATATTTGCGGGCACAAGCGCTGAAAGGCAATTTTTTTACTTTTTAACTCGATTTTTTTCCGTTAAAATATTTTATATTTTGCACAAAAATACACAGATAACATTTAAAACGCTGTTTGAATCAAATATTTTCTTATATTTTGGAAAATATGTTTTAGATTATAAAGTAAACTGTTCTATAGATCGTGAGAGAGTACAAACCTCGACCCCCTGGTGTTAACTGGGATTAAATTACACGTGGGCAAAGTAGCAATAACTATCAAACGCACAAACAATTTAAATCTTTAAATTCGTGTCTAAAAATAACAGAGTAATTAGAAATTTTATCATGGATAAATTCTTGAGTATTGTTTTAAACTTCGTCGTGTATTTTTCATTGATATTCGCACTTGAAACTGAAATAATTCAGAGAAAGATAGACTTCCTAAAAACAGATATTTCTACAGTGATGACAAAATGGTTCGAGAAGATGGAGACTTTAGAATCTTACAATGAATATGTATCATGCTGGCGAAACACGTCAGCTACAGGGGAATACGTGGATACAAAACATATAACAGAGACGCTGGATAAACTGAAAACAAAAGCCAAAATTGAACTTATGTTTTACAGAAGAATAATCGACAAACTGACGGAAATATTTCCGCGGGAAATACTGATGGTAAATCAAAGAGACCCGGATGTATCATATCAAGCGGAGGAAATGAAACTAGCCTTCACAGAAAGTGTGGAACCATTTACAGATTTCCAAGTTCCCGGTCCGGATTTCTTATATTCTTCTGAAGGAACTCTTACAACTTGTCCTAATGACGTGCTAGGTAAGTATGTTATTTATGTCTGACAATTTAACAAACGAATAAAATAAATAAATAAATAAATAAATAAATAAACAAACGCTCTAGATAGATACATTGATATAGAAAACACGCTTAGTCGAAATTTATAAAGTCAATTCGTGCCTTCGAAGTTTTATTTTATCTCCATTGATTTGCATTTTAATTCCAAACAAGAGGCCCATAGGCCTTAACGCTCACCTGAGGAAATGTCCAAAATTGTTTGCAAAGCAAATTAGACAATATATTAAGTACAGAGCTCACACCAAAACTTAATCAGAACTTTATCCACTCACATTTCATTTATAGGTAGCTTATATAATATGCATGAAGTAACTGTAGTGCAATGAATAATTTCCAAATAATTAAAAAATTTCAGTATTCTTATGCAGTTATGTCCTTGACCTTTGAACATACATGTATATGACCTTGAACCATATATGACTGTCATGTCAATACCTACAATATCCCATAAAAAGTTAATAGTTTTCAGGATAATTAGCAATATAAGTCTTTTTTGCAACTGTGACCTTGACCTTTGAACATATGACATTGAACCATATATCAAAATGATTATCAAGTCATTGTCTACAATTATCTAATATACATGCCTATACAAAATGTTAATAATTTTCTAGATAATTAGAAATTTATGTCTCTTTCTGCTGCTGTAACCTTGTCCTTTGAACATATGACCTTGACCTTTGAACATATGACCTTGAACCATATATAAAAATGATCGTTGTCGCAATACCTAAAATATTCTTATATACATGCCTATACAAAAAGTTAAAAGTTTTCAAGATAATTAGCAATTTAAGTCTTCTTTTGCAGCTAAGACCTTTGAACATAAGACCTTGAACCTTATATCAAAATGATTGTTGTCGCAATACCTACAATATTCTAATATACATGCCGATAAAAAGTTAATAGTTTTTAGGATAATTAGCAATTAAAGTTTTCATTTGCAGATGTGACCTTGACCTTTGAACATATGACCTTGAACCATATATCAAAATGATCACCAAGTCAATGCCTACAATATTCTGAGCCCCATGGCTACCATTTGTGCAAATCTTAAAGCTGCATTAAGTTTTCAAAAGAAAAAAATAAAACGGTGCTAATCTAATTAATGATGTTCCTAATGAACAATGTTACATTTTGTTCAACGATAAAAGCTCGAATAAATATAGAAATTACAGTAATTACCCAGCAAGATGCAGCATTTAGGATCTAATATTATAATATGGTTACGTCATCAAAACCCGGGTCATTTAAACACAACTTTCAAAACGGTGAAATACGATAAATTAAACATAGAAGTTCGTTGAATTTGTCATTTGTGACTTAGTTATATATAAAAGCTTTTACATTCAGCCTAAAAGACTTATAAGACACATCAAACATCACTTATACTATTAAAACACATCATTAAAAAAAGAAAATGTTTTACAATCTGTTTAAAAAGTAACTTCTTAGTAAGGGATACATAACACCATTTCAAATACATCTCGATATTAATGATGGACAATTAATGTAATCTGTCATGTTTCACCTTCGATTCTAGGTTTTTCCGTGGATCGTGGTTAGAAGATATCTTTTTATTTAAAAAAATATATTTTTATGAAAAAAAAAATCAGAAAATTGAAAAACTTAATGCAGCTTTAAACTAGATTACCTAAGAATGTTATAAATGAAATAACTAAGTTATATCTCTTGTACATTCAGAGAAGATGTTTAAAGTTTTTCACTATTTCCCCCTTATAGACATAACTCCTTCAGTTGTACCACGTAAAATTTTACGAAAAACAAAATGACGTTATATGTAATACTGAACTGAATCATGCAGTCTTTGGAATATTTCTAATCCTAATTAATACGAAAACAATTGATCTGAAAAACTTTAAAGCTCAAAATTGCAAAAATATAAAAATTTGCGGTAAAGATTTCTTGTATACACAGTAAAACGGGTACCTGCTATAGAGAAAACCTCTAATAAAAAAAACCACCGCCTTCATATTCTTTTATTAAAGATTACCTGACTATACAGGTATTGCGCTTAACGTCCGCTTTGTAATATTTTCCCAGGATGGTCTTTCATATACAGGTTTCACTATATGTGTGTGTGTGTGTGTGTGTGTGTGTGTGTGTGTGTGTACTGTAATAATAATAATAATAATAATCCTTAGTATAACATATATTTTGATCATTTTCAGAGACGAGAAAGTTCACTCTCACATCTCGTTTAGAATTCTGTTCTTCATATCCCAGCTGTAATAATGGATATTTTACAGTGTTGTCTACCGGGAATATCGTTTTCTATCACCAGAAGTTCATCGAAATGTTTTCAATGAATGGAACACAAGTAAAAGGATTCAAGAGTAATCTCCCTGGGATGTACACCGGCGGAATCACTTTCTGGAAAGAAAATAAAATTTTAGTTCTGCAGGAGTCCGACGACGAAGATGGTGATATTTACGTCGTTGATGTAGCCACGGAAACAACGGAATTTTACCATCAAGCATGGCCATATGATTATTCAGCAGGTATTTCTGTGTTTGATGACGTCATATTAACATGCTCGGGAAATGGATTGTTGTTCAGAATTGATAAGCAGAATTCTAAAAGCAGGGGCCGGATGCATCGTTATGACGACCCTTTCTACGACAAGGTTTACATATATGAATCTGGACCAGGTTCTAGATACGGCCTCCTCAATGGGGAACTTTTCCATCATCAATATGTTTTAATGAAATCTAACGGTGAGATAGTATGCTCACCAAAAGTTGACAAGCATCCTACCTTTATGGCCAAAGCAGCTGTTGGGAAAGACTTCTTTGTGATAAGTTCGCATGATTTTAAAGGATTTCAAGCTTATGATTTAGAATGTAATCCACTCGGTGAAGCCGTAAGATTTGAACATGGTGACATGCATAACATTATAGATATGAACATTTTGAACAACACAGTGATCGTACGCAGTTCTAACAGTGATAGTGATAAAAACCTATTTATATATACTTTTAAATAGTGCGTTAAACCCTTTCTCGGCTAAGTTTAGAGATATAATAATATTATAGAAACTAAAAATAATGTTCTTGTACTTGTAACACTTGGCACAGAGACTGGATATTTTACAATATGTTAACACAAGTTAACTTTGAATTGACACAGTTTGGTAACACAAGTTAACTCTGAATTGACACGATATATGTTACAATATGGTAACACAAGTTAACTTTGAATTGACACGATACATGTTACAATATGTTAACACAAGTTAACTTTGAATTAACACGATATATGTTACAATATAGTGACACAAGTTAACTTTGAATTAACACGATATATGTTACAATATGGTAACACAAGTTAACTTTCAATTGACACGATATATGTTACAATATAGTGACACAAGTTAACTCTGAATTAACACGATATATGTTACAATATGGTAACACAAGTTAACTTTCAATTGACACGATACATGCTACAATATGTTAACACAAGTTAACTTTGAATTGACACGATATATGTTACAATATGGTTACACAAGTTAACTTTGAATTGACACGATATATGTTACAATATGTTAACACAAGTTTACTTTGAATTGACACGATATATGTTACAATATGTTAACACAAGTAAACTTTGAATTGACACGATATATGTTACAATATGGTAACACAAGTTAACTTTGAATTGACACGATATATGCTACAATATGTTAACACAAGTTAACTTTGAATTGACACGATATATGTTACAATAATGTAACACAAGTTAACTTTGAATTGAAACGATATATGTTACAATATGTTAACACAAGTTAACTTTGAATTAACACGATATATGTTACAATATGGTGACACAAGTTTACTTTGAATTGACACGATATATGTTACAATATGGTGACAAAAGTTAACTTTGAATTGACACGATATATGCTACAATATGTTAACACAAGTTAACTTTGAATTGACACGATATATGTTACAATAATGTAACACAAGTTAACTTTGAATTGAAACGATATATGTTACAATATTGTGACATAAGTTAACTTTGAATTGACACGATATATGTTACAATATGGTGACAAAAGTTAACTTTGAATTGACACGATACATGCTACAATATGTTAACACAAGTTAACTTTGAATTAACACGATATATGTAACAATAGGGTGACACAAGTTAACTTTGAATTGACACGATTTATGTTACAATATGTTAACACAAGTTAACTTTGAATTAACACGATATATGTAACAATAGGGTGACACAAGTTAATTTTGAATTGACACGATATGTGTTACAATATGGTGACATTAGTTAACTTTGAATTGACACGATATATGTTACAATATGGTAACAAAAGTTAACTTTGAATTGACACGATACATGCTACAATATGTTAACACAAGTTAACTTTGAATTAACACGATATATCTTACAATATGGTAACACAAGTTAACTTTGAATTGACACGATATATGTTACAATATGGTGACACAAGTTAACTTTGAATTAACATGATATATGTTACAATTTGGTGACACAAGTTTACTTTAAATTGACACGATATATGTTACAATATGGTAACACAAGTTAACTTTGAATTGACACGATATATCTTACAATATGGTAACACATTATCATCATCATCATTATTATTATTATTATTATTACACTTGTAGTGATAGAATAGAAATTATATCATAAGCCAGATGTAATCAAATAAAAAGTTTTACATTCAATTTCAAACAGAAACCACAATTCTGAAATAAAAAAATTAATAGATTTGGTTATTACGTTCTTGAGAAACCTACTTAAGAAAACTGACACGTCTGATTTTGTGTTGTTTAAAATAACGGGAAATCATAGTTATAGATTCATGGTTTACTTAATGGGGTGAAAATGTCATGTTTGAATTCTTTATGTAAATAATGGCGGGATCAAATTATGTTTGAATTCTGGTGTAAATAATGGCGGGATCAAATTGTCATGTTTAAATTGGCAATGCACTTAATGTCGAAAATTGTGGTGTTTAAATTCGTTTTGTACTTAATTGTGAAAATTCTCGATTCTTAATTCTCAGTCTACTAATTAGCGGGATTTGTCGTGTTTAAATTTCTTGTTTACAAACTGTGGATGTTGTCGTGTTTAAATTTACAAACTGTGGATGTTGTCATCTTTAAATTTCTGGTTTACAAACTGTAGATGTTGTCGTGTTTAAATTTCTGGTTTATAAACTGTGGATGTTTTCATCTTTAAATTTCTGGTTTACAAACTGTGGATGTTTTCATCTTTAAATTTCTGGTTTACAAACTGTGGATGTTTTCATCTTTAAATTTCTGGTTTACAAACTGTGGATGTTATCATCTTAAAATTTTATGGTTTACAAAATGTAGATGTTGTCGTGTTTAAATTTCTGGTTTACAAACTGTGGATGTTGTCGTGTTTAAATTTCTGGTTTACACACTGTGGATGTTGTCGTGTTTAAATTTCTGGTTTACAAACTGTGGATGTTGTTGTGTTTAAATTTCTGGTTTACAAACTGTGGATGTTGTCATCTTTAAATTCCTGGTTTACAAACTGTGGATGTTGTCGTGTTTAAATTTCTGGTTTACAAACTGTGGATGTTGTTGTGTTTAAATTTCTGGTTTACAAAGTGTGGATGTTGTCGTGTTTAAATTTCTGGTTTACAAACTGTGGATGTTGTCGTGTTTAAATTTCTGGTTTACAAACTGTGGAAGTTGTCATCTTTAAATTTCTGGTTTACAAACTGTGGATGTTGTCGTGTTTAAATTTCTGGTCTACAAACTGTGGATGTTGTTGTGTTTAAATTTCTGGTTTACAAACTGTGGATGTTGTCATCTTTAAATTTCTGGTTTACAAACTGTGGATGTTGTCATCTTTAAATTTCTGGTTTACAAACTGTGGATGTTTTCATCTTTAAATTTCTGGTTTACAAACTGTGGATGTTGTCATCTTTAAATTTTATGGTTTACAAAATGTGGATGTTGTCATCTTTAAATTTTTGGTTTACAAACTGTGGATGTTGTCGTGTTTAAATTTCTGATTTACAAACAGTGGACGTTGTCGTGTTTAAATTTCTGGTTTACAAACTGTGGATGTTGTCATCTTTAAATTTCTTGTTTACAAACTGTGGATGTTGTCGTGTTTTATTTCGGCATACTCTTAATGACGGGTGTGTTGAATTTAAGTTGGGGGTGGAAAACTACTAACTTTTTTTTTATAAGACCCTTACCGTTCCACCAATCAAAAATCAGGCTTTGTTCATGCACTTTTGTTCACCACTCATTTACAGCCACTTTTTTTTACTCTGATCGTTTCACCGTTTAAAAACCAGGTGTGGATTATATTTATTTGTTTGACCTAGCCGTCCAACTTATTTACAGTCAAACCTGGTAAATACATTTTTGTTTCACCTTAACCCCCACTTTTTTACTCCCTGACGAGGGTTCTCGAACTTTAATATAGCCTTGTCTTTCGCACTAATTTATTAAAATTTAGTTTCTGGTCAGCTTATTGATGTAAGACGTACAGTCAATTTTCTTTACCTAGTCGTGATTGATTTAAATTAAAATAAATATACAGGGGCGTCACATATATGATGAATTATAGGTCAAAAAGTCGAAACATGTTGAATTAACAATCAACTCAAAATTAATGATAAAATAATTATCAAAATTTTATTTTGATGTATTAAAGATGAAAATTGTTTTTTGGTCAAACATCATCATTCAGAATAAGAAACAATTGTTTGTTTATCAAATAAAGTCTTACCGGTTCAATATAGCAACTGATAAAATCATAAGTAGTGAAAGTATTGAATGGTCACGGACATCAAATGTATGTAGGTCTAGAATCTAGAGGAACTACAAACAAAAGACGGTTAAACATAACAACTGATAAAATCAGAAGTAGTGAAAGTATTGAATGGTCATGAACATCAAATGTATGTAGGTCTAGAATCTAGAGGAACTACAAACAAAAAGACGGTTAAACATAACTGATAAAGTCAGAAGTAGTGAAAGTATTGAATGGTCACGGACATCAAATGTATGTAGGTCTAGAATCTAGAGGAACTACAAACAAAAAGACGGTTAAACATAACAACTGATAAAATCAGAAGTAGTGAATGTATTGAATGGTCACGGACATCAAATGTATGTAGGTCTAGAATCTTGAAGAACTACAAACAAAAAGACGGTTAAACATAACAACTGATAAAATCAGAAGTAGTGAAAGTATTGAATGGTCACGGACATCAAATGTATGTAGGTTTAGAATCTAGAGGAACTACAAACAAAAAGACGGTTAAACATAACAACTGATAAAGTCGGAAGTAGTGAAAGTATTGAATGCTCACGGACATCAAATGTATGTAGGTCTAGAATCTAGAGGAACTACAAACAAAAAGACGGTTAAACATAACAACTGATAAAATCAGAAGTAGTGAAAGTATTGAATGGTCACGGACATCAAATGTATGTAGGTCTAGAATCTAGAGGAACTACAAACAAAAAGACGGTTAAACATAACAACTGATAAAATCAGAAGTAGTGAAAGTATTGAATGGTCACGGACATCAAATGTATGTAGGTCTAGAATCTAGAAGAACTACAAACAAAAAGACGGTTAAACATAACAACTGATAAAATCAGAAGTAGTGAAAGTATTGAATGGTCACGGACATCAAATGTATGTAGGTCTAGAATCTAGAGGAACTACAAACAAAAGACGGTTAAACATAACAACTGATAAAATTAGAAGTAGTGAAAGTATTGAATGGTCACGAACATCAAATGTATGTAGGTCTAGAATCTAGAGGAACTACAAACAAAGGACGGTTAAACATAACAACTGATAAAATCAGAAGTAGTGAAAGTATTGAATGGTCACGGACATCAAATGTATGTAGGTCTAGAATCTAGAGGAACTACAAACAAAAAGACGGTTAAACATAACAACTGATAAAATCAGAAGTAGTGAAAGTATTGAATGGTCACGGACATCAAATGTATGTAGGTCTAGAATCAAGAGGAACTACAAACAAAAGACGGTTAAACATAACAACTGATAAAATCAGAAGTAGTGAAAGTATTGAATGGTCACGGACATCAAATGTATGTAGGTCTAGAATCTAGAGGAACTACAAACAAAAGACGGTTAAACATAACAACTGATAAAAAATTAGAGAAACAAGCAAATTTAGTAAACCAGTATCCCCGCCACTTTATAGTGCTCGCTCCGTTAGTGGAAGGTTGTGTGCTCAATATCCGACCGGGGCTGACCCTAGACTTGAAAGTGGGTAGTGACTGTTCTTTGGCGAAGCATTCAGCATTGCAAAGTGAAAGTCACGGTTCTTTTGGATCGGAACTTTAAATAAACGAGGTCCCGTGTCACGGCAGGCGTGGTACGATAAAGAACCCTGCTGTATAATGCCATCAGCGCAACGCACAGGCAATTTTTTTGCATTTTCGCCTATAGCTGGCGACGTCTCAATATAAGTGAAATTTCTTGAGTGCTTGGAGAAAGTCACTACTTACATTCAAGTCTAGAGTCAGAACCGGTCTGGTTCAAACCCACGACCTCCAAATTACGGGCCACTGCTGAGTTGAGTTTTTACAATAAATATATAATTACTATGTTGAACCATGCTTAAAATAAAAAATAGTCAATTTCGAAAAAAAAGAATCAGACTTTTTACAACGCGTAATAATACATGTACTTTTTCATTTTCCTTACCGTTCTTTTTTTAATTGAGTGTAATAAAATCCATTTTTATAAATAAAAACACGTAAGAAATTGTCAGCTGTCGAAAAAACATTATAAGTTGAAATCAAATTTGTGTTAAAAATATTATTTGTCTGTGATTGATGGCTTTTTTTGTATGACATGATTGATATGACACTTAAAACTAAGGCGGGGTTTAAATGTGACTGATGGATTGTTCCATCTTTAGGTCACGACCTCTGTTAGTTTTATTTTGCAATTATCAGGATTGTTTCTTAAAAAAATGGCAATTAAGTTTAAGAATTAAATAGAAAAGAAAGAAAATGTTGTAAATAAAATACTTGACTGTCATTTTTAAAACATGCAAATCTAAAAGGAACTTAGAGATATTAGAAGATTTGATAATTTAAAAAAACTGATTCATAACTCAGTGACTCTGAAACAATAAAAGGTCAGTTCTCAGTTATTCTTATTTTGTTTTCTTGTAAATCCAATGCCAAAATTTTGTCATTTTATCAAGTATGTACTAGGTGCTTGAGGTGTTCTTTTGATATTTTATCCACAGCGTAACAGGTTAACATTTTGCCACATTCATTGCCCGATAAGATAAATTTTGACAGATTATCTTTACCTATTTGGTCTAAATGACATCTGTCCTTATATCTAGGACCCGTCTATTTAACATTTTTTCATTATATCCAGCAGCGGTCAAGATAACATTTGTCATTATATCCAGCACCGGTCAAGATAACATTTGTCATTATATCCAGGACCGGTCTAGGTAACATTTGTCATTATATCCAGGAACCGTCTAGGTAACATTTGTCATTATATCCAGGACCGGTCTAGGTAACATTTGTCATTATATCCAGGACCGGTCTAGGTAACATTTGTCATTATATCCAGGACCGGTCTAGGTAACATTTGTCATTATATCCAGGACCGGTCTAGGTAACATTTGTCATTATATCCAGGACCGGTCTAGGTAACATTTGTTATTATATCCAGCACTAGATAACATTTTAGTTTTTATTCATTACCCTACCTCTGACTAAATTCTATGATTGTGATTGGCTAAATTGAATCACATGACCAACCCAGTACCATTCCGTACATAGCCCCACGCGCAAAAGCAAGACTGAGAGTTAGAGCTAGAGTTACGTCCCCTGTCGCTAACGTAAACGCCAACAGAAATAGCGAACGTCGACAAACGCTTCGCCGAACATTCTGCTGTAGAGATAGATTTAAAATGGATGAAAGTTTCATCAGATGAGACGCTAAAAAGCTGCTAGACTGCTGCGGCAGTATTTAAAGGAAAAACAAATGGATGAGGATTTCGAGAAATTTGACCCTGTTCCTTGTTGTAATATTTTATTGCAGTCGGATATTTTTTTTATTTTTAATTTCTTTCATCAGCAGTATTTCTATTTTTTTTTTTTTTTTAAAAAAATAGATCTAGCATTTGGTCATCGGTAGGGTAAAAAAGTTACATGGTTTTTAAGTGTCCGGTACGGAATCATACAGCGTCAGTAGAAAAGATACCGGGTGAGGCTCGAACTCTTAACTGGAGAATTTAGCTCATGATGCTTGCTTTTATTTCTGCATCTTAAGATCTTAAAAAGATAAGTCCAGGTCGCATTTTACCAAACATTTATTTCCAACCTCACATCGTAAGTGAGGATGGACGGCCTGGTCACATATTATAAAGCGACCCTGGACAGTCGTGACGCGTGATTAGCGTGGCTCAACATTAATTAACATTTCCTGCTTAATTGCTTAACAAATATGAGAATTAACTCAATACAAAGGTTTGTGCACGTTAATTGACACATGTTCCTAAATTTTCCATTTGGCCTTAACGTTGAAATCACCTTACGTACTTAGAAGTTTATTTTACTGATTACCAAATTTGAACATCAGAAAACCTACGCTATACGTTTCCGTCTTAATGATATATTTTAATAATAGAATTTAAAACTTTTGTTTACTTCAAAATTAATAAACTTTGCTAAATCTTTTTCATGATTAACTTTCCTTATTTATTTATTTATTTATTTATTTATTTATTTATTTATTTATTTAACAAAATGCATCCATTTTACACCATTACATATATTTCAATGGTTGACCCGTGTTAAATATAGAATAGACAGCTAAGATTTATTATTTGAAGAAATTTTATGGAATGTTTCTCTGGCCAATGCGATCAGGTATCTCATTAATGTAGAAGTTCTTCTTGTCGTTTTTTTTATATTTCTTAGAAAAAATCGGTTTTATTTACAGTTGTAAAGTGTTGAAAACTTTCATTATTGCTTTATCATCAAGTCACAGTATTAATAAATTAAGTCGAAATTTGACAAGCAAAACGAGATCTGAATATGATTTTGCTATAATTGTCCTTATATATATATATATATATATATATATATATATATATATATATATTTTTTTTTTTTTTTTTTTTTTTTTTTTTTTTTTTTTTTTTTGCTGTTTCACTCATGAATTATTTATTGAAAAAAAACACATTAAATGTAAAATGGTATAAATTAAAGGTATGTAGGGATACAAGCTTAGACCGACCGTTATCAAAACCGATACCTGATCAGGGACCTAGTACTGAAACCAATACCTGAGGGACCTAGTACCGAAACCAATACCTGAGGGACCTAGTACCGGAACCAATACCTGAGGGACCTAGTACCGGAACCAATACCTGAGGGACCTAGTACCAGAACCTAACAATCATGTTTCGTCTAGCCTTATTAGCAGTGCTGTTTGTAGCTTGTTCTGCTGAGGTACAATATGGAAGAAAAGGAAAAAACAGATTTTTATGTTCTGGTCAACCTGTTGATGATCTTGTAATGAATAATGAAGAGGTATGTCCAGAATTTAATTTAACTATGCGTTAAGGGCAATATATCTGTTTTCAAAAATTACATGTATAAAGGGGCAATATTTTTGTTGTTTAGATTCAAATATTTAGTTCAAACAGTATTTATTTAATATATAATATACACAAAATATTATAAATGGTATGAAAAGGGATTCCGGAACAACAGTAAAACTCTTATATAAACCAGTGTCCCTGGATAACATATATTAGAATACATACATAGAGTTACAAATATATAATTAATAGCTCGAACATGAAACAAGTATAAACCAAGCAAGAGAGCAAGTAAATAAATAAATAAATAAATAAGCGAGCGAGTTAATACATAAATAAACAATAGGCCCATGGGCCTTAACTCACCTGAGGAAATATCCAAAAACTTACAAAGAACTAGATTACAAAAAGTTCACAAAATTCCTCAAGTTTGGAAAATCCTGAAATAATTAATCAGAAATGTCTAGTCACATTTCATTTATAAATAGCTCATATGCACAATTTAACTATAGTACAATGAATAATTTCAAAATCATTAACCATATGGTTATGCAGCCATGATTTTGACCTTTGAACATGTGAACTCGAACCTTATATAGTGGTCTTAATATCAATACGTACAATAATCAAAATGGTCGAAATATCAATACGTACTATATTCTAATAAACATGCTTGTACAAAGAGTTAATGGTTTTCAAGATAATATACAATTTCAATCTTCTTCTACAGCTATATCCTTGACCTTTGAACATGTGGCCTTGAACCATATATCGAAATGATCGTCATTTCAATACCTACAATATTCTAATATACATGCCTATACAAAAAGTTTATAGTTTTCAAGATAATAAGCAATTTAAGTATTTTTGCAGGTGTGACCTTGACCTTTTAACATATGACCTTGAACAATATATCAAAATGATGGTTGTCGCAATACCTACAATATTCTAATATACATGCCTAAACAAAAAGTTAATAGTTTTTAAGATAATTAGCAATTTAAGTATTTTTTGCATCTGTGACCTTGACCTTTCAACCTATGACCTTGATCCATATATCAAAATAATCGTCATGTCAATACCTACAATATTCTAATATACATGCCTATATAAAAAGTTAATAGTTTAAAAATTAATTAGCAATCTAAGTCTTTTTTTGCAGCTGTTACCTTGACCTTTCAACATATGACCTTGATCCATATATCAAAATGATTGCCATGTCAAACCTACAATATTCTTATATACATGCCTACACAAAAAGTTAACAGTTTTCAAGATAATTCACAATTTCAGTACACGTATGCAGCTATGACCTTGACCTTTCAACATATGACCTTAAACCATATATCTAAATGATTGTCATATCAATACCTACAATATTCTAATATACATGCCCATACAAAAAGCTTATAGTTTTGAAGCTAATGCACAATTTTAGTATTCATATGCCAAAAATAACATTTCAGGGGCAACAACTCCTACATGGATTATCATTTAGTTACGAAACTTGGTACCTTTTTAAATTTTGTCATGGGGAACATTATAACAATGTTTGAATGCATATATCTCTTAAAATTTGCAAGAAAATTGCCTAAAACTGCATAAATCACAAATCAGGCCATGACCTTGATTTGTGACCTTGACCCTATTTTAAAGGTAATTCCAAGAAAAAGTCAAAACTGAAAACCCTCTGCCAATATCTGTTCAAATAGTGAAGTTAAAACAATTTGAAGCCATTTTACGAAACGCGTAACCCATTTTTCGACCAAATTTCATGAAATGAACAAACGATAGGCTTAAGACCCTAGAGAAGCCAAATGTCACATCAGATTTTTTTATCTCATCATCGGTTTTAGAGAAGAAGATTTTTTAAGATTTTTGGACCCCTAGGTCACCTTGACCTATTTTTGGTAGCCATGGCAACGCCATGAACAAATCTGAATTGCATAGGCCCATATATGCCTCTGACCAAGTATCATTTAAATCTGTTCAGCAGTTTTGGAGGAGAAGTCGAAAATTGGTGTTAACGACGCATGCACGCACGCACGAACTCACGCACGCACACACGCACATACACACGCCGCGCCATGCCATAAGCTCACATGACCTTTCGGTCAGGTGAGCTAATAAATAAATAAATAAATAAATAAATAAATAAATAAATAAATAAATAAATAAGCGAGCAAATAAAAAAAATAAATAAAAAGTGAAAAAAGACAAGAAAATATAACTTTGTGGGTGTTTGTCGGTTACATGATACTATAAAATTATGTACTGAAACGTTTTGACTGTACGATAAACTCTTGAACAGTTTTTAAAATTTTCTACAAGTCCACAGCGACAAAAAGGGTCGTTAACTAATTTAAATGAAACAAGTAACATTTTAAAGAACTACATTCCAATCGTAATCTTGCATGAAATATTTGGCCCATTCGAGGTTCACAGTTATAATAAACAGGTAGTTTTAAGCTTGTAGATATTGAATTTTTAAAAACAAATAGATAGTTATTTTTAATATCATTTGGAATATCATTCCTTATCACTGACGGTAAAAATCAATTGAAATAAAAAAGACGTTCTGCATCTAATACTTCGGAAATTTTGAGAATCTGGTGTATTATGATGATGGATTTCGTTATAAGATTGTGGAACTTGATCGCATAAATAAAAAGTAAAAATTTTGTAAAACTAAATTAATTTGTGATTTTTTCTTCGTACAGATAGAGTTTCCCACCCTGTTTCAAGATATTAAAGTCGTAAACTTGTAACTTTTGTAGCTCAACAGACAATATGAGCAGCTTCAATGTTTATATTTTCAATTCTGTGGTTAAGAGTTTCAGATATATTGTCCCAGATAATATCACCGTATTCTAATAAAATCTATTAAAACCAAAATATATATTTTTAATAGAAAATCACGTGATAAAATAAACATATTTTCGTAAAATAAATATCCTGACATTGGCCTTAGATAAGATATTTTCTACATGTCTGTCCCAAGAAAAGTCAGAAGTAAACGTAATGCCTAAGTGTTTATGTTCGTCAACGTCACGTATTAATGTATCATCCATATAAAGACAAGGGTAGAAAGGTTGTATTAATTTTTTGATATCAACATACTCTCGGTTTTGTTAGGATTAAAAGACACTAACCATTTTTTGACCACTCATTTATTTTTTCTAAGTCGTTATTAAGCATTGTTGCCCGAGTCAAAAGAATCATCAACAAATATTCAAATATTTCAGTTGTTTGGATGATTCATATGTTGTCTGGTGTTAAATATGCCTGTGTGTTAAAAACAATCTTTTCGTTTTAAAGCCCTGTATGTCTATAGGATAGTGACTATCTATCCGTGGATTTGGAAAATTTATCTGTTGAGAACAGCGGAGTGGAGTAATGGTGTTTTACGCCCCAGTTAAGATTCTTTCACTTATTTCGAAGCGGTCAGTTCTGGGATGGTAGAGGAAACTGAAGTGCTCGGAGAAAATCACCGACCTTCGGCAAGCGAATTTACAAACTTTCTCACACTAGAATCTGTCTCGAGTGTGATTCGAATCCAGGCGGTGAGAGGCACTGTGATCTGTAAACGCGCTTTAGTCCACTCGGCCACCGAGTTTTTCTGTTGAAAAGAGTTCATTTATCTGTGCGTAAGGGACAATCTGTACAATATATTTGATCTTTTCACGTTTTTGTTTCTTGTTGGTCTTACTACATTGCGCCGTGTTTATATTTAGAACCTATACATATATAATATATACAAAAGTAATCATATTTCATCAAAATAAAATTATTTTAAAGTTGAAAATTCGATCTCTAATTCGATCTATTGATCTTTTGATAAATATCACACACACACACACACACACACACACACACACACACACAGTTGAAGTACATTCGATAATCTTTGTCCAAAATGAGTTTTCTTTATCTTTGCTTGTCTAATCAAAATCGTTGTACAAACTTCACGTAAAAACAGGAAGTAAGAATTAAAATGTAAAAAGTCTCTCGTATATCATGTACAAGAGTTTTATCAATTTTTTTAGATTGCGGTGACTTCTATTCCTAGAAAGTGAAATATTCTAGACTGGGACGTTAAACACCATTACTCAACTCAACTCTTTTTCTAGACGTTCAGTTTCAACATTAATCTTAATGTAATTTTCACACTTATTTCAGCTGAGAGGAAGATGGTTCAATAAATTCTTCAGACAAACTGTTGCACCAGTTGACGATAACAGACCATTGAACTTCACTATTGATTTTGTCATACAACCAGGATCCAACAGGGGAGACGAAATCGTCCGTGGAACGTAAATAACAATAATAACAATAATAATAATAATAATGGTGATGATGTTGATGATGA
Source organism: Tegillarca granosa (assembly GCA_029721355.1). Classification (NCBI taxonomy): domain Eukaryota; kingdom Metazoa; phylum Mollusca; class Bivalvia; order Arcoida; family Arcidae; genus Tegillarca; species Tegillarca granosa. Next base: position 29,053 of record JARBDR010000553.1, read on the forward strand.
TAATAATAATAATAATAGTAATAATATCTAACTCATTTTTAAATGATAAATGTTCAATATTTGTTAATCAGTCTAATGTGGTTTTTTGTTTTTTTCTCGCAGATGACGAGTGCACTTAGGTAGACAAAAGGTAAACGTTCCTTCCAAAACATTTCGTGCAAACGAGGAACAATTAGGTCATACCTAATAACTTAGTTTACTTTTTAAGTTTTTGTTTCTATGATTAAATGGGTTGGATGAAAAAAATTATTTTCCAATTTTGAATTGAAATAATTGATTGCGCTTCGAAATATAATTCGATTGTTTATGTTTTTGATTCGAGAGTTTTATGACCAGCTTTTTTAACAACCAAACGACAAAAAAAATTTCGTTATATTGTCCTCATTTTCATTAGAAAATAACATGACATTTTATTTTTTGCTTCAGGCTCTGATGTTTAGTATTTTATTTAAAAAATACATTCAGTGAAATATTTCAGAAAAATCAATTTATTGATTACAAGCCCAACAAATGATATCCCACAATCTTTATAGGGAAAATTATTTAATTGGATATGGAAACGCATTGATAACTTTTCACGTAACAACGACGTTACTTTCTTCCGAGAACATTTATTAATTAACTTCATTCGAAGTTAACGTTAAGAGGTTTTGATCACTGTGAAATACTTTTATTTAAGTTTATCTCAAAATCAACAATTAAAGACTCTGTGCACGCTTTACAATGATTTTATCCATGGAATATAAGATGGAGGAAAACATGAATTTGTAAAATTGTCATAGAACATATGCATGTATGTCATAGAACATATCTATGACATCTAACATTTGTTTTGCTAGTATAGAATTACATATTAAGTTTCAAACAATTATTTTTTTTTTCATATTAACTAGAAATAAGATTTTTACACTCACCTTAGTAAATACCACTTGATACGTGAATGTAATCCAATTATTTTTATTGTTACAGAAGCCCCGTCGATGGTTCCTGTCAGGAATGGAGATTTTTGGACTTTCCTTTCTATAAGAACATTGCTTGTTTTGCAGAACGAGGTCTTGTACCAGGTACGTCATATTGTCTTTATATACGGAAGTTGTTGATTTCCCGCTTAGCTCAACTCTTAAATTAATATAATATTGGTTAATGATACATACAACGGGTTGAAAACGGGCGAAACACGCAAAAGTCAAAAATCTTTTATTTATATCAAAACGGTCGGTTCTTGTTCAGTGAAGGAAACCAGAGTGCCAGAGAAAAAACACACTGACCTTTTAATCAACGAATCGACGATATTTATGACAGTAAGGCCAGTCTGCCCGAGCTAGATTATAATCTAGGCGAAGAGCGCGCTGCAAACCAATCGGCCACCAAGACCCTTGATAAGTTGTTATTAAAATTCCAATTATAATATTTGACAATTGAACTGTTTTAAAATGGTGTTCATTGTCAGTATGAAGGCAACAACATTGCAAGCAAACGGAATAAAGCACACGCGTTATTATCAGTTTGCTTGCAAAGTTGTTGCATTCATACTGACAATGAACATAATTTTAAAACAGTTCAATTGTTATATTTTCGTTAAATATTTATAAAAAATTATTCATTATTTTTAAGAATAAACAAAATTCCCATCTATAACACATGCACATCGGGGGAGTCCAGTAGACGCAACAGCTGAATTTAAGACCGAGAACGACACATTATTAATCCGCAATAGATTGGGTAACAACGGGAAATTTGGGTTTGAAAAATTATAGTGTTATTAGGTAATGTGATGGTATTTTCTCGATTTTTCATTAATATAACGAATTGTTGAGAATATTGGATATAAAATAATATATATAAAAATTTGAATATCAACGATAAATGTGTTGTTATTTGGGGACTATATTTCGGTCGAAAATCAGGCGCACCTGTGTGGCCCCATTTCAATTTGCAAGTTTGGAGTAAAAGATTGCTGGCTATATTTCGTAAGTAGAATTTGTGAAACTGAAACGGAAAGGGGAAACTGTAGCAGAGGGATAATGTTCAATGGCCAAGCATGTGGGTTTCGAATCTGCTGTATGTGAGTAGACAGGGATTTACCGAGAGATTTTTTTCTGGAATGTCGACATCGTTTGGTTGAGATTCACTCTACATTGCGTGCCGATCGCGAGCTTCGTACTCAGTATCATTCAAATGTAGACAATGAAGCTGTGAGAAGTATATTTATTCTTTACACCTGGTGCGGTACAAATATCTCTCAAAGTTTAGAAAATGATCGTTGTAAGTTAGCAAGGAGTTGTGTAGTACTTAAACCATGTATTATACTTTTGAGGAGTTCCTATTGTATCCAAAGTAAACTTATTAAAAGCATGTAGCTGATTTTTCAGTTTTTCCTATCAAAAACACAGCATGTGAAACGGACATTTTTCACTCAATGTGGCATACATGCGTGAATCTTATTCCAATTGGAATTTACATCACTTGAAATTTACATCCCGCGAGACAAAATTAATTGACAAGTTGTACCATTACACATTGTCTCAAAATAATAGGGGTTGTAGCAGCTTTGCCAAGCTAGAAAAAAATTTTTAAGATCCGATTGTTCAAATATTTTTGTGGTTTGATGGTTTTGACGGATCTGTTGTTCTTTAAACAGACCATCAAAACAACATTTGATTTTTTGTCTCTCACAATGTCAATATTACGGTGAATATCAGCCAGGTGTCTATATATGTTATAAAAATATTATTTGATTAACTTCTTTTATTTTCCTCTGTAAAAAATTTCGTAAATGCGTTTTCAACCTTGTCTCGAATATAAACAAAAGTGACTCGATAGCCATGTTTGTTTACCTATGGTAATGTAGTTCCGGGTTGTACATTGCATTTTATATGTATTCATACACAGAGTGACAAAATTGTTGGCGTTCATTGTCAGTAACGAAGGCAACGGCTCTCAAGCTTGCAACTTTGGGAATTTCACGAGACAAATGAAAATATTTAACCTGTGGCCAGGACCTCAGACAGATATATAACCATGAAGTACTCCATTGACTGTCCAGAATGTCCAGTATGTTGTTGTCGATTATATTATCCAGTGTCAATTGTCCGACATTTTGTTTTTCTTATGTTCCTTATGCCGACGTTTTACCATTTACTTGTATTGCGTTGTTTGTTCTGGTTCGTTATCTGTTCCTATGTACAGAGTCGTTTAGCTGCAAGCATCTTTCTATTATATTAATTTTGTGTCAGAAAGCTACAAGAATAATAAAACAATTTGTAATCACATTGTTAACATCGCTGTATTAATCGCTGTGGCATTGTGAGAATAGGGTACATTAAATGAGCGAGAAAAAAAATTTAATCTAAGTAACACAGTAACAACAAGACCACCTCCGACATCACAACCAACGACAACAACACCACACAACAACAACAACAACGACAAGACAACAATCATCACTACCTACACCATCAACAACACAACTAACAACACAAAAAAACAAGACCACCATCTTCACCACCACCACCAGCAGCAGCACAACCAACGACACAAAAAACAACAAAACCACCATCTTCACCACCAACAACAACCAACAACACCACGCAATAAGACCACCATCACTACCACCACCACCATCAACAACCAACAAAACCGAAAACAACAAGACCACCACCATCATCATTACCACCACCACCACCACAACCACCAATAACAACAACAACAACCAACACAACCGAAAATAACAAGACCACCGTCATCATCATCACCACCACCATCATCACCACCACCACCAACAACAACAACCAACAAAACCGAAAACAACAAGACCATCATCATCATCATCACCACCACCACCACCAACAACAACAACCAATAAAACCGAAAACAACAAGACCATCATCATCATCATCACCACCACCACCACCAACAACAACAACAACAACAACAAAAACAACACAAAAACAACAAGACTACCATCTTCACAACCAACAACAACACCATACAACCAGACTTCCATCTTCACCACCATCAACAAACAACAACAACCAACAAAACCGAAATCAAAAAGACCACCATCATCATCACCACCACCACCACCACCAACAACAACAACCAACAACACGAAAAACAACAAGACTATCTTCTTAACCACAACCAACAACACCACATAACATGGCCACCATTTTCGCCACCATCAACAACCAACAACACCGAAAACAACAAGACCACCATCATCATCATTACCACCAACCAACAACACAAAAAACAACAAGGCCGCCATCTTCACCACCACCAACCAACAACACAAAAAACAACAAGACCACCATCTTCACCACCACCAACCAACAACAACCAACAACACAAAAAACAAGACCACCATCTTCACCACCACCAGCAACAATAAAAAAAACAACAAAAAAGACAACAAACAAAAAAAAAACCACCATAAAAACAAAAACAACAACGACAAAAACAACAACAGCATGTTTGTCTGGTTAAAAAATATCATTCAACAAAAATATTTGTTTTCATGGCCACACAGGGTTAAAGCTGCATTAAGGTTATCAATTTTCTGAATTTTTTTTGATTTTCTAAAAGTATATTTTTTTAAAAATAGATATCTTCTAACCACGATCCGTGACATTCATTTTCTAAAATTTCATTTCTTTTAGCTGTAAATAAACGGAATCCTCTGACCGGTTGGTCAATGTTGAACGATGGTAATTATGAGCTTGGAGCATGCGCACGGATCATGTCGGATGTACGGAAAAACCCTAGAACCGAAAGTGAAACATAACAGATTACATTAATTGTCCTTCATTTATATCCGGATGTATTTGAAATGGTGTTTTGTATCCCTTACTAAGTCACAAATGACAAATTCAACGAAGTTCTGTGTTTAATTTATCGTATTTCACCGTTTTGAAAGTTGTGTTTAAATTACCCGGGTTTTTGATGACGTAACCATGTTCTAATATTAGATCCTAAATGCTGCATCTCGATGGGTAAATATTGTGATTTCTGCATTTATTCGAGCTTTTATCGTTGAACCAAATGTAACATTGTTCATTAGGAACATCATTAGTTAGATTAGTACCGTTTAAATTTTTTCTTTGGAAAACTTAATGCAGCTTTAATTCGGATTTTTGAATATATTTATTAGTTTTATTTAAGCAATCTATTGTAAACTTAACCTTAATCCTTATAATTTCCCGCCTTTTAGTATATATAGTGAAATACAATATCTTTTTTGATTAAAACTATTTTCTATTTTCCTTTAATTCAGAGTCCTGTGAAATAGAAGAATGGGTTCATTACGTGTTTGGAGAAAGGAAAAACATGCTGTTCTTTTTTGCTTGTTACGATAACAACCCAACAAGATACTGTCAGAGGTACCGTGCCCGTTGTCTGAGTAGATCTCCCTACATCTCTGCAAGGGATAGAGCAGATTGTCAGGCACTCTGGAATAGATTTAATCTGGGACCCTTACCGGAAGAGGATACTGGATCCGGAAGTAATGGTTAGTATATTAATTTGATTGGCCGCCAGTTTCTTCTTCTCCCGGAAACCAGTTTGTTGTATTCTAGGTCACTTGTAAACGCTAAATAATAAATTAGTTTCCAAAATCTGTTATTTTAGTAGCTTTTTATGTTTAAGTAATAGATACATCGTGAAATAAACCTTTTGACAAACTTAACAAACGATTGGCTTTAGAATAGATATTAACATTACTTTTGGATTTTTGTTTCAGCTTGCGTTTTGGAAGAACGTAGACAAAGAGGTATATAAAGTTTTATACTATCTATCTATCTATTTTACTTTCTGAGTCTATCTATCTATTTTACTTTCTGAATCTATCTATCTATCTATCTATCTATCTATCTATCTATCTATCTGTACCTTTGATTTTTGTGGTGTTTGGCTGTTATAAAGTAAATGATTTTAGTTACAAATGTATTTTCTCATGTACAGAATGTTTTTTTATATTAAACAATATTTTTGTTCTATTTTAGGAGTTAATACCAGAAATAATTCATGGTGATGATTCGGTTCTCGTTATAAAGATTCTCAATGAGCTAATAAATGATAATAAAAAACGCCATTCTTTTAGATTTTATTTTAACTAGTAGACCGTTGAAACTTAAGAATGACGAAACAGATTAAACTAACATGGTTATTAAAATATAGAGAACCCACTTCTCTGATAATGTCTTCAATAAGTGGGTTTATTAAAACCTAGTTTAAACAAACACATTTGGGGGAGGGGGTGGCAGTGGTGTGTGTGGGGGTGGGGGGGGGGTAAGGGTAGTTAATGACTCGGGTAGGATTCAAACCTTAGCAGTTAGTGAATGTTTATACGCTCAGTGCTGTATTTGGACATTCGAACTGAAATATTATTAAATAATGTTTTGTATTGAGATATAAGAGGCAATTTGTTTACAATCTTTTCAAACTTAAGCTTTTTTTCTTAAATAGTTAATGGATCGATACCCTTTAAATATTCGGGGAATAAATCTTTATGTTGTGGTTATTCTCATACCAGCAAACATCGTAAAAACTAAAAACAAAACGCACGTAAAATAAACAAAATAAGATTTTACAAAACATTTGATTAAAATGTAAATAAGCAACTTTCCATCAGAAAAGTCCATAAACTTCAAGCCAGAATTTCCGGCGAAAAATAATTCATTATTCATTAGCCATATAGCACAGTAGTATGACGATATATCCGTAAATGGAGTGAAAAATAACACCCATTCAAAGAGCGACGAAGGCAGACACTCAGTATTGAATAGTGACAGAGACATGCATTTAATACAGACAGAAACGTGCACTAATTGATTGCGATAGGAACCTGAACTCATCTAGGAGCGACAGATATATGTTATTGAATAACGATGAAGACGTGCACTCATTAAATAGCGTCAAAGACGTGCGCTTATTGAATAATGTCAGTAACATGCACTCATTAAATTAATGACAGTGACGTGCACTCATTGAATAACAACAGAGACGTACACTCATTGAGTCGCAAACTCGAGCGAAGGTGACAGAGTCATGCACTCAAAACAGAGCGACAAAGACGGGCACTTAATATATACGATATATACGATAGATACTAACACGCCGTAAGGTGCTATAAAGACGCACACTTTTTTATACAGCGACAGATACGAAAACTCGTTAAAAGGCGACAAAGTCATGCACTCAAAACAGAACGACATGGACACACAACATACAGCGACAAATACGAACACGCAGTATAGTTTTATATACAAATTTTTTATACAGCAATAGAGACGAAAAAGGCGACAAAACACAGCGACGAAGACGGGCACGCAACATATAGCAACAGACACGAACGTTAAAAAAGATACAGAACGCGCGATAAAGAAGCGCATTTTTTCTGCGACTAAATACTAGAGTTATTAGTTTGAAGTGATTTTCACATCTTGAATTCTTGATTATCTTAAGATTAATAATTTTGCAATTTTGGTCAAATATCAAAATTAAAGAAGGTAATGACAAATGGTAATGGTGTTTAACATAAAACCGAAAGGAAGTTAAGTTGAGTAATGGTGTTTAACGTAAAACCGAATTGAGTTGAGTAATGGTGTTTAACGTTAAACCGAAAGGAGTTAAGTTGAGTAATGGTGTTTATTTGATCTGATATAAAAAAATCTATTCTATTCTTAGGCTCGCTAAATTGTTAACAAAGGGAGACAACTTTACTTTTACTCTGTTAGAAAAGAATAATAAAAAATGACAATTTTGTATAAAAATGTTTAACATGCAAACATGCTATTTAATTTTCTTTATGAACATTTTTAAAATGTTTGATTATTTCCATTATAGAAACAGATATCGCCAGTATTATGTCATATATATATATATATATATCGAAAAACAAAAAGAAAAATTAAAAGAATAAAAATAAACAAGAAGATGTAAGGTTGTTGTTCTTGTATATATACTTACTTACTTACTTTTTTACTTACTTACTTACTTACAAACTTACTTACTTACTTACTTACTCTACTTCGGTATATCTATAACATTAAGTGTCAACATAATAAAACCATTCTTTTCTGTCTTGTGCTAGCCAGGTTGGTTCGTTTCAGGTCTTCCTCCAAAGTTCGTCTTATGGTACCCTTTGCTCTTCCCTGTTTTCTCCTGCCCATTGTTGTCCAGGTAAGGACTCGGTGTTGAAATCTGGTATTTTCAAGTACATCACCTATCTAACACCATCTTCTTCTCTAAGCTTCTGTTGCTATATTCATGGATGTTCTAGCTTCTAGATCTTTATTACTTATTACGATTACCATTTAATGTTCAATTTGTGCCTCAGACATCTTCCTTCAAACAATCGTGATTTATTTTCAATTTCTTTGTTATTTCCCCCACCCCCTTCCCCCACCCCCCGATACAGTAACACAGATCTTACATTGCTTTTATTAAGTCTAAGTGTATATTGCAATAACTTTAGACTTTCTAACGTTCTTTAGTTTATTGTAAGTTGCGTATGCTTTCCCAGTCCTTATGTTAACTTCGTTCATGATAACATCCCGATTCTCTGTAAGTGTCCTAGATATCCTAGATAAAAGGCCTGTCCAACTGATTTTTTATTTTTAATTTTGCTCATATCTTTTTACATATAAATCTTCATGATTTCCTTCTTTCTGGGATTTATCTTGAGTTCAACATAGTCTGCTGCTGTTACTTGTTGGGATGTCTACTGTTTTTACTTGTTGGGATGTGTGCTATTTTTACTAGGTAGGATGTCTGCTGCTTTTATTTATTGGGGTGTCTGCTGCTTTTACTAGTTGCGATGTCTGCTGCTTTTACTTGTTGCCATGTCTGCTGCTTTTACTTGTTGCGATGTCTGCTGTTTTTCCTTGTTGCGATGTCTGTTGTATTTGCTTGATTGGATGTCTGCTGTATTTACTAGTTGAGATGTCTGCTGTTTTCACCTGTTGGGATATCTGCTGCTGTATTTACTTGATATGATGTCTGCTGTATTTACTAGTTGGGATGTCTGCTGTTTTCACCTGTTGGGATGTCTGCTGTTTTTACTTGTTGGGATGTCTGCTGTTTTCACCTGTTGGGATGTCTGCTGCTGTATTTACTGGATTGGATGTCTGCTGTATTTACTTTTTGGGATGTCTGCTGTTTTACTAATTGGGATGTCTGCTGATTTTACTTGTTGGGATGTCTGCTTTTGTACTTGTTGCGATGTCTGCTGTTTTTACTTGTTGTGATGTCTGTGTTATAAGTGTTATGTCACCTGCGATATCAAGATGTGGTACTTTTTGTTATAAATGATTGTAGAGCAGTTTTTTGATGTCCTCACCGTCATCGTTAATCGGAGCATAACAAGCTTTCAACACCATATGTTATATCTAGCTCTAATCATAATCTCATTTACTGGTTTCCACTATGTAGCTTGGCTATGTTCTAACAGAAGAGACTTACATACTCGGTTTTGCTTTTGCAAATAATTTTGCTAGCCAGCGACAACATTCTGGAGTTGCTGCACTAGACGCATATACTAAAGTTTTCTAATATAAAAATGTTATACACGTGTTTTAATTTTTATTAGGTTGTGTAGTGTTTGCATAATGGATGTAGTTTATCCAATATGTAGTAGTTGACCAAAATCTTTATGCTTGTATGCGTTTTAATTTAAAAAATTGAACTGACTCAACTTCTTGATCAGAAAAAACCTATGATTATATACTGACCTTCATGTTAATTCATACATATCGAAATGCACTTACTAGGAACTAGATGACTTGAGTCAGGTTTCACGGATCTCTAACATGTGATTTGTTGTAAATCTAAAATAAAACTGACACAACACATATATATGTAAAGAGACGAAAGACATTTGTGACTAAACAGCCAACGTAACCAAAAACAGAAAATAATACAAGCAAATGAAACAGAAACAACCAACCCAACAATCTATAAGATAATAATAATAATGATAATAATAATAATAATAATAATAATAATAAATTAAAGATAAAAACCTTGACAATAGATTGTGAACGTTTCATGTAGCACAAGAGATTAATGAGAAGCAATCGTCACGAGATTGAGAAATTATCATAGGCAGCTATCATGTACATTGTCGTACTTCACCTGTACAACGATCTACGGTTCAGTGTCTTACTATCGGAAAAAGGAAATATAGAACAGGTGTACAGTTTTTATTCTGTTAAAAAGAAACAAAAAACGATATAAAAAATTGTCCACGTATAATTAAGTTCCTTATGAAATGCCGGTTATTTCAATATTTTTTGTAAAATTTTAGGATGTCGGGAAGTTTGGTCCATTTTAAGTTAAAAATATAGCAGTTTTATCCCAACTATATCTTAATAGTTGTATATTGTTGAAATAAAAATGTGACAAACGACCGTTAGTTATTGGCTGATTTTTCATGCTAAAGTGATTTTTTTTCAAAATGTCCACATCTACAGTGTTAGAGCACACTTTTATAAAGACAAAAATGTAAAAATCAAACGTTAGTTTTGACGACAAATTACGTCCAATTTCATTTAAAGATAGGGGAATTTGTAAATTTCCATCCGCTAGTAAAGAAAACCAATATGGCCGACATCTGGGACTTTATCATATGTATTATGTAATAACGGTTGTTTTATTTTCTTCACTAATTAAAATGTAACAAATTGAAAGGTTTAATTTTCTTTCAATTCAATTAAATAAGAAAGATATACATAAAAAGGCAAAAATAAATAAACTTAACAATGAATTAAATAAAGGATTAAACTTAACAATCGATTAAACAAAGAAATAACTAAATAAAAATTAATGAAAATTAAATGAAAAATTTATGAAAAATTAATTAAAATTTAATTATCGCATACAGAAATAAATGAAAAAATACTTAACAATAGAATAAATAAATAAATAAATAAATGAATTTAAAAAGATTGTCGAAGAGAAATAAATGAAAAAATACCTAACAATGGAATAAATAAAATAAATAATAAAAATAAATAAAAATGATGGTAATTAATGAAAATATTTCTAAATTGCAAGTATCAAAAGTTTATCTGATGCAAACTTGGACACTTGCAAATTTAGAAATATTTTCATGTTTTTGATGTAGTTAATCACCGAGTACGCTTATTAGCAAATTAATCGTTTACGGGACAGTTTGGTTATTTCCATTCAACAAACTGTCAACAAACTTACCTGTTTATATTAGAACTAATTAATTAAAAATCTTATCATCAATGAATGCATGAGTGAATAATATACACTAAGTGAAAAAGAAACCGTAGGAAAATCTTATTCAGAGAGAGAGAGAGAGAGAGAGAGAGAGAGAGAGAGAGAGAGAGAGAGAGAGAGAGAGAGAGAGAATTTCTTCGATTTTAAAACAAATTAATTGTAATAATAATTAAATTAATAATAATAATTAAAATTTAAAATATTTTTTTCTTTTTTGTCTTCCTTGTATTCGGTTAAGGCTTTCCCTTATGCATCAGTCTAAAATTTAATCTTCTACACGTACCCTATTGCAAGTTCATATTATGTTCTAATTCACTTTGTTCAAACGAACATAAAACATTTATTAAATAAAACAAACACATTGTTTTGGGTGTCTGGCCAACTACAATCGAAGCCATAAAGAAGGCATGTTACACAAGGCATTTCAGTTTTAACAAAATATATAAATTACCTTAAATCCCGAGATTTTTTGATACACTTTTCCTGTCTTTTATATTTTCTTTGACATAACCATCCTTGGCTTTATCTGTTCTCCATCTACCATGCTTTTTAAACAGTCTATCGGATACACCAGCATTTGCAGCTGCAGTAGCTCCTCCAGATCTTAAACTGTGGAGTCCAAACTTAGTTTTATCCAAACCCCGACGACCAAACATATCGAGAATTACCTCCCTTGCTCTGGTATACGATATCTGAGTATTACCTTTAAGTTTGTAAGATTCAGTAGATTTAAGAAATGTCAGTGATCTGAAGATGTATTCATCTGAATTGGAATCAATACCTGCCATATGAAGATATCTTAGGAGCAAAGAGACAGGACAAGTAGCTAAATAAGTTTTTGCAATAATGATATCACATCCTTCTCTATACAGATCAGTCTTACTGTTACGAATTTTAATAGATATGAACGAATCATAAAAAGAAAGATCAGATCTCTTAATCTGTGCTAGTTCACTAAAACGCATGAAACCAGAAAAACCTAATAAACACATAGTAACTGTTCTCAAATCATACAGATTAGCATCGGAATGTGCGAATAAAGAAACCATATTACTTAAAATATGAAGAGTTATCGGTTCTTTCTTAACCACCGATTTACCCAAAATACGCTGTACTACTTCTTTTACACTTCTAACCAAAGATGAATTACATGGGTTAGATTTATCAGAAATATCATGAACCCAACGTATAGAATAAAAAGCTTCATCAATCTTAACTGAAGATGAACCACTCTGCAGTAAAGCAATGATATATAACGCCACATCATAAACTTGAGCTGGAAAGGGACATAAATTAAACTGATTGCACCATTTACAGAACTTATTAAAACCATCTTTATATTTCTTAGTTGTGTTATCAGCTCTGGATTTTAAAAGAACATCAGGTATCATAGAAGCTAATGTTTTAAGTTTTTCATCTTCAATACAATCTGCGTCTTTCCATAACCTGATATCAAAAATATCTGAAAAACGTAACAAAATAAAACAATATCATCAAAAAATATGAAATAATAATGATTTATCATTAGAAAACTACGGTATATTTGGTATTAACACTAATATGCCTTTTCTATACTAAATAAATCCAAAAACGGAAAATTATAAAACAAAAAATACATGAACATTTCAATAATAAAACAAAATAAGCAAAGACTCCCTCAGATTGAGCCTCAAAAATATATAAAAATAAACAGCACCTTCAAATCGAGCATGAAACACATTCAAATGTAAATTAACTCCGTCAAATGGAGTTTTACTCCCTCAAATTGAGCAATAGTTACATCAACTATAGCAACTCTGTCAAATAGAGTTCACTCCCTCAAATGCAACATTGCTCTCTAAATGTAACATCAAAAATGAAAAATATATGCAACTTTATCAAAACGAAATAAATATTCAATATTACAATGCAAACAACTCCCTCAAAAATTATTTCTTGCTGAAGTGAAAACAAATGTAAATAAGTCTATAATATATTCTGCTAAATAGAGTCAATAACGCATAAAAATAAATTGAAAAATAATAATTTTTTTTTTAATTCGACCATTCAAACGAATAGCCAAAATACTACCACAAAATTTTTCTGAACCAAAAATACCATTCTTATTTGTACCATGTACAAAAATTCTACTCCCTTCTGTAAAGTCTAATACATCTACAACAAAACGATTATATGTCATATTTTCTTTAAAAATTAAAGTCCAGAACGGCGAAGAAGGCCACTTAGGCACTACTAAAGTACCAACTACTCTACACACAATTAAATGTTTTATAGCTTTATTCTTCAAATAAAGTGGCGGAACTAACCAGTTATTCTCACCGGACCAGCTCTGAGAAAAAGCGTCAACTGTTTCTGAGCCAGGATTCCAAAACTTAGAGTTAAAGCGATCAACTTTAGTATTAATACAATCACAAATCGATCTACTGAATGTGGACCCCACATAGAGTCTATGAATTCAAAAAATTCTGTATGTACACCCCAGTCGTCATGATCTATAATCTTACTAATATAATCAGTTCTATCATTTTCAGTTCTTGGAATCCACTGAATATCAAGTGAAATATTGTTCTTGACACAGATTTGAAAAATAGAATAAGATAGATCGTGTAAATCTAATTTTTTCATGCTTCCATCTTGTATGATACTGACACAATTTTTACTATCTGTAAACCATTTTACAATTTTACTCTTTATACCCGAACGATAAGCATTCAAAGCTAGTTCAATAGCTTTCAATTCACGCCAAGTAGAACTCTTAACTTGTTCTTCATCTGACCAAGTTTTCTGAAAAATACTGTTACAAATCTGTAAGGTATAAGCCCCACATGCTATACCACTAGCATCTGAATAAATACAGCAGGGACATCGTAATTAACCATTTTACGATTATTCAAACGTAAAAGATTGTTTTTCCAAAAATGTAATTCAGAAACACATCTGTGATCTGAAGAAATTTTATTACAAACATCCCAAGAAGTTCTGTTCAATATAACGTGATGTAAAAACCGTGACATTAATTTGCACACATTGCCAAATACTGGAGAAAGAGAGATAACTCTCCCTGATACCTGTGCTATTTCTCTCGCACTAACAAATGGCATTTTATCAAGAATAAAATCAATACATCTCAACAAATCTGTAATTCTTCTGTCTGGAATAGCTAAGACAAAATCTTTCGAATTCCAACACAATCCTAACCACTCTAAATCTTGAGAAGGACACCAAATATATTTTTCATTATTTAACAAAAACCCGGCATCTAACAGCGACGACTTTACGAAGTTAGCATTTGCTGAACACTTTTTAAAATCTGATGCACAACCCATGCCATCATCGAGATATAAAACAATATTAATACAATTTTTTCTCCAGAATTTTACCAGTGGTCTCAGACATTTTGTAAAGATATAGGGAGCTGAACTCAATCCAAACGGAAGAACAGAGAAGCAATAAAACTTAGAATTCCAAGAAAAACCCAGAAAAGTCTGATGAACTGGCGAAATATCAAAATGATGATAACCAGACTTGAGATCAAATTTAAACATATAACCGTTTTGAATAAATAACTGCTCAGCTATACGCCAGTCTTCAAATTTGATTTTATCATATTTTACATACATATTAACCAGTCTCAAGTCTAAAATGAGACGTTTCTTACCAACCTTATTAACGGAAACAGATAACGGATTAACAACAAATGGACAAAAAGGTACTTCTGAAACACAATTATTGTTAACTAAATCATTAATAGCATTAGTAACAAAATTTTGATGCTGATAAGCAAACTTGTTATTATTATTAGATGATCTAGGTGGTAAAGATTCAAATGGAATAACATAACCATGTTCTATGATGTTTAAAATATCCGTATTAGTGTCAATAGAACGCCAAAAGTCTATATGATTTTTCAGTCTACCCTTAACTGATGTACTTTGTTTAGAAAAAGTTTCTTCTGTTTCAAAATACTGATTGTGTATTGACAAGTCACGAAATTCATCAAAATCTAACATAGAATTATAATGTAATTAATACTTACCATTAATGTACTTATTTCTTGTCTGTAGATGCCTCGTTTGCTCCAAATTTTCCAGAGTCTCTCCTCCAGTGGCCGGGCCGTCCACACAAATAGAAGATGTCATATGGCGATCTACTGTTGGTATTTCTAATTGAAGAAAATTGCTTAAATCCACGAAAAGGTTGTCGACCGTAGGTCGACTGGGACGGAGATCTTTGAAAATATTGTCGACCAGAAACCCGCTTGTCTGTATCCGCAGAAGAAACAGTAGCAGAAGGCTTGCGGCGAGCAGAATCATTTTTCCTAGATTTAATGTTTCTAAGTGCTCTTAACTCGGCCTTTTTAATTCGCTTTTCGTCTTCAGAATCTGAGGCCAGCTCATCGGACTCGTACTCACGAACTGTCTCCCAGCCCCCAGGGGATTTATCAGCCAATCTTATGAGCTTATTTCTTTTATGAATTTTCTGTTTAGCAAGTTCTAAAATTTCAGAACCTTTCTTAAAATTCATTTTTACTCATACATTTCTCTAGAGAATCCAAATCAGACTCTAATTCGGAATTAAATTCAAACTGAAGCCTATTGCCAACATATTTCAATTTTATCGAGTTAGCCTCTTTCAATTTTTTAAAAGTTTTATCACTCAAATTATCGCGTTCCTCATAAAATTCTCTCTTTAAAGAAGCCAACTTTTTATCTAAATAATTACGAAAAAGTTCAAAAGTATCTCTAACCTCAGAATTAGCAGCATCAGCGTGTTCCCTGGGGACGTCACAAGTATCACCGGTATCAGACATAACCAAAAATGAAGAACAAAATATATGGTATATCTATGACTGCAATGGCTCGAATGACCATATAACTCACTACGGACACTATATATACTACCCTGAAAAGGCACATGAAACTCATGCACTCATAAAAATAACCTTAACCATACCTAATGAATATTAATACCAGATAACTAAGTATCACGTGAATACTATCACGTGACACTTGTAAACACTTGTAACTGTTTACAAAACGACGTTAATGATACCTTTGTTATGCGCTGTATAGACAGTAACGACAACTCTGAATAGCACAGGTAAACTACTGATCAGAGTTACGCCGCGATCAAAGTACGTGATAGCTGAAGATGAGAGAGTTAGTATGAAGGGGAAATAATTCTGATAAATTTGACAAACACTTCCGTGTAACAACTCTGATTTTTAGTAAGATTCAGTAAATTTCACATTTGGGTTTAACATACTTACTTAAGCATAATAGATATGTTGTATTTTATTTATTTATTCAAAGTTTCAATCATTCTACCATGTACATCGATAGTAAAATATTTTTTAAGATGCTCAATAGGAATAGTTAAGTAAATTATAAATGTTATTTCTATGTATATGCTTGTGCAAACTGTGACAGCAGCAATAATACAATAAGAACCACTATACATGTCTTATAACAGTGACTGACAGTTGACAAGAAGCAGTATGTGAGCGGTTTTATTGTCTGTATCATTTAGCTTGAGTTGTTATTTCATTCAAAACTGACCCCTTATTGATTTAAAACCATCATAATAAGATCAACAGTGTAAGAAGGATGGCAGACGGTAATCTAGAGACTATTAATCTATTATGGACCTCTCCAGAGGGAACCGTTTTCCTATTGTGTTGTCTGGAGAAGTATAGTGACCGAGCCGATAGGCGAGGTCACTTTACCTTTCCAGACAACACTATAGGAGAACGGTTCCCGATGGAGAGGTCCATAATAGATTTAGTACATCACATGTCTTTCTTTTCCAATCTGAGCAAGAATTATTTTTCAAATTAACTTTAAACTTTATCGTCGGAAGCCATTTTGTATCAGACGATAACAAAACAGAGCGCCACCTGAACAAAGGGGAGTAATTTGATTTGGTTTGCGGGGGTTCACTCGAGCGACTATACTTGGATGTCGGGGGACTATACCTAGTATAGTCCCGTTGCTATGCGTTGTCAAGGACAGACGATTTCTACATAAAATAGTATTCATGTAGTTGTTATATATCCCTTCAAATATCAGTACATTAAGAACAGGTGTTATATATATATATATACCATTGAACAAAATTTTCAGCCGACTTAATTTTTGAAAATTATTTAAGACTAAGGTTTGTTCCCTCATGCAAAGCATTCCTGAGTTGGATTTTGGAACTTTAGATTGCTTAATTTTCAACTGTTTGGGCTTATATTTTTCTCTATCAAACTTTTCGGTCGCTAGTGTCACTGATGAGAAATGATGGCACATCAATATTTAACAGGTATTTGTGATATATATATATATATATATATATATATATATATATATATATATATATATATATATATAAATTTAAAATTTTCTAATGATAGAAGGAAAAAGTACCATTAACAATTATACATTTTTGTAGGTCTGTAGGTGTGATTTCACATCTTTTGTGTTTTATTGCGTGTAAATATAAGTAAAAGGAAAATATAATTTGTAATTTTTTCATCAATTTTAACAAGCGAAACAAAAGGTCGGTATACATTATGTATAACGTACATACATGTTTTTTAGATGTCTAATTTACATTAAAGGACGAATTAGCTTATTCTGATAAACGTTAGATGAATTATTCATGGTTATTTTTGTTTGTTTAATAATAAATCATTCCGTTTTTTACATGTATATTACATTTCTTAAAACGTCACAAAATAACATTAACAGTAAATATAAAAATAATTTTAATAATTGTCTGATGTTGACACTGACATATAACTATGGTGACAATTGAGGGACTTCGTGTTTTTGTTTAGATAAAACTGTAAACCAAACCAATTGCTCTTTTACAGATACCACACAGTTGACATTTCATCACATGGCACTGTTGAAAATAATTATTCAGCAATTCAGCAATTCATAGGGGGCGGAGAGGGGGGGGGGTGTAACACAATCCCTGACAGTTGTCTTTTTTACTGACGGCCGTGATCTATGCCATCGTTACACCATTTAAGATATGTAAAAATTTTTAACGTAGACTATGTGTACTAGCGACCATTCAGAGCGACTTTTTGGTAACGGGCAAGCTCGCTGAGTCAAAATGCCACAGATAAACATACCACTTCCCAAGTCCGTTATCATGGCACTGTACCATACACGTTTTGTATATCCGTTGACGATATTAGTAACTAAGAAATGACTTAAATGACTAAAGGACTATGTTCTTGTTTGAAGTCAATGGTTTGGCTATCAGTAAGATAAAAATATCAACAATGTGTAGGTCAGTTGGTAGAATGCTCGTTCCCTAAGTGGGAGGTCGTGGGTTCGAACCCTGACCGGGTGTGACCCAAAACATAAAAGTGAGTAGTGACAATTCTTTCGGCATTACTAAATGAAAGTCACGTTTTTTTCGAATGGAAACTTAAAATAAACGAGGTCTCGTGTCACGGTAGGAGTGGCACGATAAAGAACCCTGTTGTATAATGCCATCAGCGCAACGCACAGGCATAATTTCTGCACTTTCGTCTATAGCTGGTGACGGCTCGATATAAGTGAAATAATCTTGATTTGGACGTTTAACACCATTACTCAACTCAACTATACATTTGTGGATGACTGGGCTCGATGGATAGATAGGTGGCTCAGTCGATAGTGCATCCACCTAGTACTGGGGAGAGACCTATTTCGAATCCATGGCAACTACATTTTCTGAACAGCTGTAATATTTGGGGCTTTTTCGATCCTGAGAGTAGTTTTCAAACAGCTTTGTCGAAGAGAGAAGCCTGGTGATATCATTTAAAATATATATAAAAAGAACACGAGGGAAGGAATGTGGTAAACCGAGTTTGATAAGTGGCCGGGCACATCAGTGAACAGCCTGTCCTTTTAAAAGTGGAAGTTCAAGTCCCAGTTTGACCACTGTAATTTCTTCTGTTCTTGTTGCAGATGTGTTTTAAAGCTGCATTAAGTTTTCCAAAGAAAAAATTAAAACGGTGCTAATCTAATTAATGATGTTCCTAATGAACAATGTTGCATTTGGTTCAACGATAAAAGCTCGAATAAATACAGAAATTACAGTAATTACCCAGCGAGATGCAGCATTTGGGATCTAATATTAGAACATGATTACGTCATCAAAATCCGGGTCATTTAAACAAAACTTTAAAAACGGTCAAATACGATAAATTAAACACAGAACTTCTTTGAATTAGTCATTTGTGACTTAGTAAGGGATACATAACACAATTTCAAATACATCTGGATATTAAAAAAGGACAATTAATGCAATTTGTCATGATTCACCTTCGATTCATGGGTTTTTCAGTACATCCGTGCGCATGCTCCAAGCTCATACTTACCATCGTGAAACATTGACCAACCGGTCAGAGGATTCCGTTTATTTACAGGTAAAAGATATGAAATTTAAGAAAATGAAAATCACGGATCGTGGTTAGAGCATATCTATTTTTTTTTAAAAAAAAATCTATTTTAAGAAAATAAAAAAAAAAATCTGAAAATTGAAAAACTTAATGCAGCTTTAAATATTTCACTGTCTAAGCTACTCATTAAAATCAATAAATACTCGTTGTTAGATTTCACACTAAGATGGCATTTATGACTCACCTTCAATTTGTTTTAAGTCGACGTTTATAGTCATTGTGTGATAATCGCAGGTTGTCTCTTTTTTGGTTCTTACAATTATATATTCACCTTTAAGCTGTTTTTGCGTATTTCAATGACTTTTATATTTATTTCTTTTTTAATTATTGTATAATTATCTGTATGATGATTAATTAACACCACTTTGTTACGTAAAACCAAAAATGACTTTATATCGTCTGATGTTAAGTTTCAATAAATATAACAATATCTTAACAAAAGAAATCTAAACCCAAAGAACTTCTGTTCACGTTGAATACAAAGATGGCGACTAGTGCTGCAGACGTTTTGTTCACAGTGAAAACAAAGATGGCAAGAAGCGCAGCTGTGATATTTATTGCTATGTCTTTAGTAGCCATGTCAGAACAAAGAGAATATTTTTGTGTCAAGCAAAATATAACAGGTCTTGGTTTGGATATGTATGGGGTAAGTTTCCATGTTAAGTTTTAAATGTTGTACTGTAATACCCATGTTTATTTCTTGACTGTTCCGGCATGGTTGTGAAATGTTGTACTGTAATACCCATGTTTATTTATTGATTGTTCCGGCATGGTTCTGACATGTTGTACTGTAATACCCATGTTTATTTATTGATTGTTCCGGCATGGTTCTGAAATGTTGTACTGTAATACCCATGTTTATTTCTTGACTGTTCCGGCATGGTTCTGAAATGTTGTACTGTAATACCCATGTTTATTTCTTGATTGTTCCGGCATGGTTCTGAAAAATGTACTGTAATACCCATGTTTATTTCTTGATTGTTCTGGTATGGTTCTGACATGTTGTACTGTAATACCCATGTTTATTTCTTGATTGTTCTGGCATGGTTCTGACATGTTGTACTGTAATACCCATGTTTATTTCTTTATTGTTCCGGTATGGTTATGAAATGTTGTACTGTAATACCCATGTTTATTTCTTGATTGTTCCGGCATGGTTCTGAAATGTTGTACTGTAATACCCATGTTTATTTCTTGATTGTTCCGGCATGGTTCTGAAATGTTGTATTGTAATACCCATGTTTATTTCTTGATTGTTCCGGCATGGTTATGAAATGCTGTACTGTGATACCCATGTTTATTTCTTGACTGTCCCGGCATGTTTCTGAAATGTTGTACTGTAATACCCATGTTTATTTCTTGACTGTTCCGGCATGGTTCTGACATGTTGTACTGTAATACCCATGTTTATTTCTTGATTGTTCCGGCATGGTTCTGACATGTTGTACTGTAATACCCATTTTTTATTTATTGATTGTTCCGGCATGGTTCTGAAATGTTGTACTGTAATACCCATGTTTATTTCTTGACTGTTCCGGCATGGTTCTGAAATGTTGTACTGGAATACCCTTGTTTATTTATTGATTGTTCTGGCATGGTTCTGAAATGTTGTACTGTAATACCCATGTTTATTTATTGATTGTTCTGGCATGGTTCTGAAATGTTGTACTGTAATACCCATGTTTATTTCTTGATTGTTTCGGCATGGTTCTTACATGTTGTACTGTAATACCCATGTTTATTTCTTGACTGTTCCGGCATGGTTCTGACATGTTGTACTGTAATACCCATGTTTATTTCTTGATTGTTCCGGCATGTTTCTGAAATGTTGTACTGTAATACCCCATGTTTATTTCTTGACTGTTCCGGCATGGTTCTGAAAAATGTTGTACTGTAATACCCATGTTTATTTCTTGATTGTTCCGGCATGGTTCTGACATGTTGTGCTGTAATACCCATGTTTATATCTTGATTGTTCCGGCATGGTTCTGAAATGTTGTACTGTAATACCCATGTTTATTTCTTGACTGTTCCGGCATGGTTCTGAAATGTTGTACTGTAATACCCATGTTTATTTCTTGACTGTTCCGGCATGGTTCTGAAATGTTGTATTGTAATACCCATGTTTATTTCTTGACTGTTCCGGCATGGTTCTGAAATGTTGTACTGTAATACCCATGTTGATTTCTTGGTTGTATCGGCGTGTTGATTCGAAATGAACCAAGCCAAGTTAATTTCTGAATTATGCTGGAGTAATTAACTTTATTGTAATGAAACGTTTTCTATATTGTGATGTGTTCTAGCAAGGCGTGTTGATTACTTGATTATGTTGTGTTCTAACGGAGCATGACGCTTTCTGGATCGCGTTGTGTTCTAGCAGAGTTTGTTGAATTCTTAATCATGTTGTGTTCTAACGAAGCGTGTTGATTTCTGGAACATGTGTTCTACCGAGGCGTTACAACGGTACAACGTCATTAATACCACGAGTTACACTTGATTCAGCAACTGTTAATAATTTGCCTTTTACCACGGGTTACACTTGATTTAGCCACTTGTATTTTTTCTTTAATTTTCAATCACAGGTTGCACTTGATTTACTTTCTGTTTTTTTACAGCTCCGGTACAACGCCTTGAACACCACGGGTTACACTTGGTTCACTAAATTTGAAAAGAACACTATAAAAAATGACACCAGTCCTGCCAACGTAACAATGAAATTTATGGTTGACGCTTTCTCAAACGAAGCCATTAAAGAAACAAGTGGAAAGTAATTGTTGCTATAAAAATAAAACACAAACATACCAGTTCTATATCAGTCCTTATTGTCACACACACACACACACACACACACACACACACTTGTTCTGATTTTTTTATGGACCGGAAGCACAGC
>JARBDR010000554.1:0-33492 GCA_029721355.1 Tegillarca granosa
AAAAACAATGTGGTTACATACAGGTACATTGCTGTAAAACAATGACTGGTTACATACAGGTACATTGCTGTAAACAATGACTGGTTACTACAGGTACATACTAAAACACAATGACTGTTACTTACAGGTACATTACTAAAAACAATGACTGGTTACATACAGGTACATTACTAAAACAATGACTGGGTTTACTTACAGGTACATTACTGTAAAACAATGACTGGTTACTTACAGTACATTACTAAACACAGTGACTGGTTACATACAGGACATTCTGTAAAACAATGACTGGTTACTTCAGGTACATTACTGAAAAACAATGACTGGTTATAAACAGGTCATTACTGTAACACAATGACTGTTACTTACAGGTACATTTCTGAAAAACAATGACTGGTTATATACAGTACATTGCTGTAAACAATGACTGGTTACATACAGGTACATTACTAAAAACAATGACTGGTTACATACATGTACATTACTGTAAAACAATGACTGGTTACATACAAGTACATTACAGAAAAACAATGACTGGTTACATACAGGTTTATTACTGAAAAAAAATGACTAGTTACATACAGATACATTACTGTAAAACAATGACTGGTTACTTACAGGTACATTATTGAAAAACAATGACTGGTTACTTACAGGTACATTACTGTAAAACAATGACTGGTTACTTACAGGTACATTACTGTAAAACAATGACTGGTTACTTACAGGTATATTACTGTAAAACAATGACTGGTTACTTACAGATACATTACTGAAAACAATGACTCGTTACATACAGGTACAATACTGAAAAACAATGACTGGTTACTTACAGGTACATTACTGTAAAACAATGACTGGTTACATACAGGTACATTACTGTAAAACAATGACTGGTTACTTACAGGTACATTACTGTAAAACAATGACTGGTTACATACAGGTACATTACTGAAAAACAATGACTGGTTACTTACAGGTACATTACTGAAAAACAGTGATTGGTTATAAACAGGTACATTACTGTAAAACAATGACTGGTTATAAACAGGTACATTACTGTAAGACAATGACTGGTTACTTACAGGTACATTTCTGAAAAACAATGACTGGTTACATACAGGTACATTACTGAAAAACAATGACTGGTTACATACAGGTACATTACTGGAAAACAATGACTGGTGACAAACAGATACATTACTGGAAAACAATGACTGGTGACAAACAGATACATTTCTGTAAAACAATGACTGGTTAATTACAGGTATATTATTGAAAAACAATCACTGGTTACATACAGGTACATTACTGTAAAACAGTGACTGGATACATACAGGTACATTACTGAAATACAGTGACTGGTGACATACAGATACATTACTGTAAAACAATGACTGGTTACATACAGGTACATTACTGTAAGACAATGACTGGTTACATACAGGTACATTACTGTAAAAAATGACTGGTTACATACAGGTACATTACTAAAAAACAATGACTGATTACATACAGGTACATTACTGTAAAACAATGACTGGTTACAGACAGATACATTACTGTAAAACAATGACTGGTTACCTACAGATACATTACTGAAAAACAGTGACTGGTGACATACAGATACATTACTGAAAAACAATGACTGGTTACATACAGGTACATTGCTGTAAAACAATGACTGGTTACATACAGGTACATTACTGAAAAACAATGACTGGTTACATACAGGTTTATTACTGAAAAAAAAATGACTGGTTACATACAGATACATTACTGAAAAACAGTGACTGGTTACTTACAGATACATTACTGAAAAACAATGACTGGTTACATACATGTACATTACTGTAAAACAATGGCTGGTTATAAACAGGTACATTACTGTAAAACAATGACTGGTTAAGTACATGTACATTACTGTCAAACAATGACTGATTACATACATGTACATTACTGTAAAACAATGACTGGTTACAGACAGATACATTACTAAAAAACAATGACTGGTTACATAGGGGTACATTACTAAAAAACAATGACTGGTTACATACAGGTACATTGCTGTAAAACAATGACTGGTTACATACAGGTACATTGCTGTAAAACAATGACTGGTTACAAACAGGTACATTGCTGTAAAACAATGACTGGTTACATAAAGGTACACTACTAAAAAACAATGACTAGTTACTAACAGGTACATTACTGTAAAACAATGACTGGTTACATACAGGTACATTGCTGTAAAACAATGACTGGTTAAGTACATGTACATTACTGTAAAACAATGACTGATTACATACATGTACATTACTGTAAAACAATGACTGGTTACAGACAGATACATTACTAAAAAACAATGACTGGTTACATAGGGGTACATTACTAAAAAACAATGACTGGTTACATACAGGTACATTGCTGTAAAACAATGACTGGTTACATACAGGTACATTACTAAAAAACAATGACTAGTTACTAACAGGTACATTACTGTAAAACAATGACTGGTTACATACAGGTACATTGCTGTAAAACAATGACTGGTTACATACAGGTACATTACTAAAAAACAATGACTGGTTACATACAGGTACATTGCTGTAAAACAATGACTGGTTACATACAGGTACATTACTGAAAAACAATGACTGGTTACATACAGGTTTATTACTGAAAAAAATGACTGGTTATATACAGATACATTACTGCAAAACAGTGACTGGTTATAAACAGGTACATTACTGAAAAACAATGACTGGTTACATACAGGTTCATTACTAAAAAACAATGATTGGTTACTTACAGGTACATTACTGTAAAACAATGACTGTTTACTTACAGGTACATCACTGAAAAACAATGACTGGTTACATACAGGTACTTTACTGCAAAACAGTGACTGGTTATAAACAGGTACATTACTGAAAAACAATGACTGGTTACATACAGGTTCATTACTAAAAAACAATGATTGGTTACTTACAGGTACATTACTGTAAAACAATGACTGTTTACTTACAGGTACATCACTGAAAAACAATGACTGGTTACATACAGGTACATTGCTGTAAAACAATGACTGGTTACATACAGGTACATTGCTGTAAAACAATGACTGGTTACATACAGGTACATTACTAAAACACAATGACTGGTTACTTACAGGTACATTACTAAAAAACAATGACTGGTTACATACAGGTACATTACTAAAAACAATGACTGGTTACTTACAGGTACATTACTGTAAAACAATGACTGGTTACTTACAGGTACATTACTAAAAAACAGTGACTGGTTACATACAGGAACATTTCTGTAAAACAATGACTGGTTACTTACAGGTACATTACTGAAAACAATGACTGGTTATAAACAGGTACATTACTGTAAAACAATGACTGGTTACTTACAGGTACATTTCTGAAAAACAATGACTGGTTATATACAGGTACATTGCTGTAAAACAATGACTGGTTACATACAGGTACATTACTAAAAAACAATGACTGGTTACATACATGTACATTACTGTAAAACAATGACTGGTTACATACAAGTACATTACAGAAAAACAATGACTGGTTACATACAGGTTTATTACTGAAAAAAAATGACTAGTTACATACAGATACATTACTGTAAAACAATGACTGGTTACTTACAGGTACATTATTGAAAAACAATGACTGGTTACTTACAGGTACATTACTGTAAAACAATGACTGGTTACTTACAGGTACATTACTGTAAAACAATGACTGGTTACTTACAGGTATATTACTGTAAAACAATGACTGGTTACTTACAGATACATTACTGAAAAACAATGACTCGTTACATACAGGTACAATACTGAAAAACAATGACTGGTTACTTACAGGTACATTACTGTAAAACAATGACTGGTTACATACAGGTACATTACTGTAAAACAATGACTGGTTACTTACAGGTACATTACTGTAAAACAATGACTGGTTACATACAGGTACATTACTGAAAAACAATGACTGGTTACTTACAGGTACATTACTGAAAAACAGTGATTGGTTATAAACAGGTACATTACTGTAAAACAATGACTGGTTATAAACAGGTACATTACTGTAAGACAATGACTGGTTACTTACAGGTACATTTCTGAAAAAACAATGACTGGTTACATACAGGTACATTACTGAAAAACAATGACTGGTTACATACAGGTACATTACTGGAAAACAATGACTGGTGACAAACAGATACATTACTGGAAAACAATGACTGGTGACAAACAGATACATTTCTGTAAAACAATGACTGGTTAATTACAGGTATATTATTGAAAAACAATCACTGGTTACATACAGGTACATTACTGTAAAACAGTGACTGGATACATACAGGTACATTACTGAAATACAGTGACTGGTGACATACAGATACATTACTGTAAAACAATGACTGGTTACATACAGGTACATTACTGTAAGACAATGACTGGTTACATACAGGTACATTACTGTAAAAAATGACTGGTTACATACAGGTACATTACTAAAAAACAATGACTGATTACATACAGGTACATTACTGTAAAACAATGACTGGTTACAGACAGATACATTACTGTAAAACAATGACTGGTTACCTACAGATACATTACTGAAAAACAGTGACTGGTGACATACAGATACATTACTGAAAAACAATGACTGGTTACATACAGGTACATTGCTGTAAAACAATGACTGGTTACATACAGGTACATTACTGAAAAACAATGACTGGTTACATACAGGTTTATTACTGAGAAAAAAATGACTGGTTACATACAGATACATTACTGAAAAACAGTGACTGGTTACTTACAGATACATTACTGAAAAACAATGACTGGTTACATACATGTACATTACTGTAAAACAATGGCTGGTTATAAACAGGTACATTACTGTAAAACAATGACTGGTTAAGTACATGTACATTACTGTAAAACAATGACTGATTACATACATGTACATTACTGTAAAACAATGACTGGTTACAGACAGATACATTACTAAAAAACAATGACTGGTTACATAGGGGTACATTACTAAAAAACAATGACTGGTTACATACAGGTACATTGCTGTAAAACAATGGCTGGTTACATACAGGTACATTGCTGTAAAACAATGACTGGTTACATACAGGTACATTACTGAAAAACAATGACTGGTTACATACAGGTTTATTACTGAAAAAAATGACTGGTTATATACAGATACATTACTGCAAAACAGTGACTGGTTATAAACAGGTACATTACTGAAAAACAATGACTGGTTACATACAGGTTCATTACTAAAAAACAATGATTGGTTACTTACAGGTACATTACTGTAAAACAATGACTGTTTACTTACAGGTACATCACTGAAAAACAATGACTGGTTACATACAGGTACATTACTGCAAAACAGTGACTGGTTATAAACAGGTACATTACTGAAAAACAATGACTGGTTACATAGGGGTACATTACTAAAAAACAATGATTGGTTACTTAGAGGTACATTACTGTAAAACAATGACTGTTTACTTACAGGTACATCACTGAAAAACAATGACTGGTTACATACAGGTACATTGCTGTAAAACAATGACTGGTTACATACAGGTACATTCCTGTAAAACAATGACTGGTTACATACAGGTACATTACTAAAACACAATGACTGGTTACATACAGGTGCATTACTGAAAAACAATGACTGGTTACATACAGGTACAATGCTGTAAAACAATGACTGGTTACATACAGGTACATTACTGAAAAACAATGACTGGTTACATACAGGTTTATTACTGAAAAAAAAAAATGACTGGTTACATACAGATACATTACTGTAAAACAGTGACTGGTTACTTACAGATACATTACTGAAAAACAATGACTGGTTACATACATGTACATTACTGTAAAACAATGGCTGGTTATAAACAGGTACATTACTGTAAAACAATGACTGGTTAAGTACATGTACATTACTGTAAAACAATGACTGATTACATACATGTACATTACTGTAAAACAATGACTGGTTACAGACAGATACATTACTAAAAAACAATGACTGGTTACATAGGGGTACATTACTAAAAAACAATGACTGGTTACATACAGGTACATTGCTGTAAAACAATGACTGGTTACATACAGGTACATTGCTGTAAAACAATGACTGGTTACAAACGGGTACATTGCTGTAAAACAATGACTGGTTACATAAAGGTACATTACTAAAAAACAATGACTAGTTACTAACAGGTACATTACTGTAAAACAATGACTGGTTACATACAGGTACATTGCTGTAAAACAATGACTGGTTAAGTACATGTACATTACTGTAAAACAATGACTGATTACATACATGTACATTACTGTAAAACAATGACTGGTTACAGACAGATACATTACTAAAAAACAATGACTGGTTACATAGGGGTACATTACTAAAAAACAATGACTGGTTACAAACAGGTACATTGCTGTAAAACAATGACTGGTTACATACAGGTACATTGCTGTAAAATAATGACTGGTTACAAACAGGTACATTGCTGTAAAACAATGACTGGTTACATAAAGGTACATTACTAAAAAACAATGACTAGTTACTAACAGGTACATTACTGTAAAACAATGACTGGTTACATACAGGTACATTGCTGTAAAACAATGACTGGTTACATACAGGTACATTACTAAAAAACAATGACTGGTTAGATACAGGTACATTGCTGTAAAACAATGACTGGTTACATACAGGTACATTACTGAAAAACAATGACTGGTTACATACAGGTTTATTACTGAAAAAAATGACTGGTTATATACAGATACATTACTGCAAAACAGTGACTGGTTATAAACAGGTACATTACTGAAAAACAATGACTGGTTACATACAGGTACATTGTTGTAAAACAATGACTGGTTACATACAGGTACATTGCTGTAAAACAATGACTGGTTACATACAGGTTCATTACTAAAAAACAATGATTGGTTACTTACAGGTACATTACTGTAAAACAATGACTGTTTACTTACAGGTACATCACTGAAAAACAATGACTGGTTACATACAGGTACATTACTGCAAAACAGTGACTGGTTATAAACAGGTACATTACTGAAAAACAATGACTGGTTACATACAGGTTCATTACTAAAAAACAATGATTGGTTACTTACAGGTACATTACTGTAAAACAATGACTGTTTACTTACAGGTACATCACTGAAAAACAATGACTGGTTACATACAGGTACATTGCTGTAAAACAATGACTGGTTACAAACAGGTACATTGCTGTAAAACAATGACTGGTTACATACAGGTACATTACTAAAACACAATGACTGGTTACTTACAGGTACATTACTAAAAAACAATGACTGGTTACATACAGGTACATTACTAAAAACAATGACTGGTTACTTACAGGTACATTACTGTAAAACAATGACTGGTTACTTACAGGTACATTACTAAAAAACAGTGACTGGTTACATACAGGTACATTTCTGTAAAACAATGACTGGTTACTTACAGGTACATTACTGAAAAACAATGACTGGTTATAAACAGGTACATTACTATAAAACAATGACTGGTTACTTACAGGTACATTTCTGAAAAACAATGACTGGTTACATACAGGTACATTGCTGTAAAACAATGACTGGTTACATACAGGTACATTACTAAAAAACAATGACTGGTTACATACATGTACATTACTGTAAAACAATGACTGGTTACATACAGGTACATTACAGAAAAACAATGACTGGTTAAATACAGGTTTATTACTGAAAAAAAAATGACTAGTTACATACAGATACATTACTGTAAAACAATGACTGTTTACTTACAGGTACATTATTGAAAAACAATGACTGGTTACTTACAGGTACATTACTGTAAAACAATGACTGGTTACTTACAGGTACATTACTGTAAAACAATGACTGGTTACTTACAGGTATATTACTGTAAAACAATGACTGGTTACTTACAGATACATTACTGAAAAACAATGACTCGTTACATACAGGTACAATACTGAAAAACAATGACTGGTTACTTACAGGTACATTACTGTAAAACAATGACTGGTTACATACAGGTACATTACTGTAGAACAATGACTGGTTACTTACAGGTACATTACTGTAAAACAATGACTGGTTACATACAGGTACATTACTGAAAAACAATGACTGGTTACTTACAGGTACATTACTGAAAAACAGTGACTGGTTATAAACAGGTACATTACTGTAAAACAATGACTGGTTATAAACAGGTACATTACTGTAAAACAATGACTGGTTACTTACAGGTGCATTACTGAAAAACAATGACTGGTTACTTACAGGTACATTACTGTAAAACAATGACTGGTTATAAACAGATACATTACTGTAAAACAATGACTGGTTACTTACTGGTGCATTGCTGTAAAACAATGACTGGTTACAAACAGGTACATTGCTGTAAAACAATGACTGGTTACATACAGGTACATTACTTAAACACAATGACTGGTTACTTACAGGTACATTACTAAAAAACAATGACTGGTTACATACAGGTACATTACTAAAAACAATGACTGGTTACTTACAGGTACATTACTGTAAAACAATGACTGGTTACTTACAGGTACATTACTAAAAAACAGTGACTGGTTACATACAGGTACATTTCTGTAAAACAATGACTGGTTACTTACAGGTACATTACTGAAAAACAATGACTGGTTATAAACAGGTACATTACTATAAAACAATGACTGGTTACTTACAGGTACATTTCTGAAAAACAATGACTGGTTACATACAGGTACATTGCTGTAAAACAATGACTGGTTACATACAGGTACATTACTAAAAAACAATGACTGGTTACATACATGTACATTACTGTAAAACAATGACTGGTTACATACAGGTACATTACAGAAAAACAATGACTGGTTAAATACAGGTTTATTACTGAAAAAAAAATGACTAGTTACATACAGATACATTACTGTAAAACAATGACTGTTTACTTACAGGTACATTATTGAAAAACAATGACTGGTTACTTACAGGTACATTACTGTAAAACAATGACTGGTTACTTACAGGTACATTACTGTAAAACAATGACTGGTTACATACAGGTACATTACTGGAAAACAATGACTGGTGACAAACAGATATATTACTGTAAAACAATGACTGGTTAATTACAGGTATATTATTGAAAAACAATCACTGGTTACATACAGGTACATTACTGTAAAACAGTGACTGGTTACATACAGGTACATTACTGAAATACAGTGACTGGTGACATACAGATACATTACTGTAAAACAATGACTGGTTACATACAGGTACATTACTGTAAGACAATGACTGGTTACATACAGGTACATTACTGTAAAAAATGACTGGTTACATACAGGTACATTACTAAAAAACAATGACTGATTACATACAGGTACATTACTGTAAAACAATGACTGGTTACAGACAGATACATTACTGCAAAACAATGACTGATTACCTACAGATACATTACTGAAAAACAGTGACTGGTGACATACAGATACATTACTGAAAAACAATGACTGGTTACTTACAGGTACATCACTGAAAAACAATGACTGGTTACATACAGGTACTTTACTGCAAAACAGTGACTGGTTATAAACAGGTACATTACTGTAAAACAATGACTGGTTACATACATGTACATTACTGTAAAACAATGACTGGTTACATACAGGTACATTACTGAAAAAGAATGACTGGTTACATACAGATAGATTACTGCAAAACAGTGACTAGTTACATACAGGTACATTACTGTAAAACAATGACTGGTTACTTACAGGTACATTTCTGAAAAACAATGACTGGTTACATACAGGTACATTACTGAAAAACAATGACTGGTTACATACAGGTACATTACTGGAAAACAATGACTGGTGACAAACAGATACATTACTGTAAAACAATGACTGGTTAATTACAGGTATATTATTGAAAAACAATCACTGGTTACATACAGGTACATTACTGTAAAACAGTGACTGGTTACATACAGGTACATTACTGAAATACAGTGACTGGTGACATACAGATACATTACTGTAAAACAATGACTGGTTACATACAGGTACATTACTGTAAGACAATGACTGGTTACATACAGGTACATTACTGTAAAAAATGACTGGTTACATACAGGTACATTACTAAAAAACAATGACTGATTACATACAGGTACATTACTGTAAAACAATGACTGGTTACAGACAGATACATTACTGCAAAACAATGACTGATTACCTACAGATACATTACTGAAAAACAGTGACTGGTGACATACAGATACATTACTGAAAAACAATGATTGGTTACATACAGGTACATTGCTGTAAAACAATGACTGGTTACATACAGGTACATTACTGAAAAACAATGACTGGTTACATACAGGTTTATTACTGAAAAAAAAAATGACTGGTTACATACAGATACATTACTGAAAAACAGTGACTGGTTACTTACAGATACATTACTGAAAAACAATGACTGGTTACATACATGTACATTACTGTAAAACAATGGCTGGTTATAAACAGGTACATTACTGTAAAACAATGACTGGTTAAGTACATGTACATTACTGTCAAACAATGACTGATTACATACATGTACATTACTGTAAAACAATGACTGGTTACAGACAGATACATTACTAAAAAACAATGACTGGTTACATAGGGGTACATTACTAAAAAACAATGACTGGTTACATACAGGTACATTGCTGTAAAACAATGACTGGTTACATACAGGTACATTGCTGTAAAACAATGACTGGTTACAAACAGGTACATTGCTGTAAAACAATGACTGGTTACATAAAGGTACACTACTAAAAAACAATGACTAGTTACTAACAGGTACATTACTGTAAAACAATGACTGGTTACATACAGGTACATTGCTGTAAAACAATGACTGGTTAAGTACATGTACATTACTGTAAAACAATGACTGATTACATACATGTACATTACTGTAAAACAATGACTGGTTACAGACAGATACATTACTAAAAAACAATGACTGGTTACATAGGGGTACATTACTAAAAAACAATGACTGGTTACATACAGGTACATTGCTGTAAAACAATGACTGGTTACATACAGGTACATTACTAAAAAACAATGACTAGTTACTAACAGGTACATTACTGTAAAACAATGACTGGTTACATACAGGTACATTGCTGTAAAACAATGACTGGTTACATACAGGTACATTACTAAAAAACAATGACTGGTTACATACAGGTACATTGCTGTAAAACAATGACTGGTTACATACAGGTACATTACTGAAAAACAATGACTGGTTACATACAGGTTTATTACTGAAAAAAATGACTGGTTATATACAGATACATTACTGCAAAACAGTGACTGGTTATAAACAGGTACATTACTGAAAAACAATGACTGGTTACATACAGGTTCATTACTAAAAAACAATGATTGGTTACTTACAGGTACATTACTGTAAAACAATGACTGTTTACTTACAGGTACATCACTGAAAAACAATGACTGGTTACATACAGGTACTTTACTGCAAAACAGTGACTGGTTATAAACAGGTACATTACTGAAAAACAATGACTGGTTACATACAGGTTCATTACTAAAAAACAATGATTGGTTACTTACAGGTACATTACTGTAAAACAATGACTGTTTACTTACAGGTACATCACTGAAAAACAATGACTGGTTACATACAGGTACATTGCTGTAAAACAATGACTGGTTACATACAGGTACATTGCTGTAAAACAATGACTGGTTACATACAGGTACATTACTAAAACACAATGACTGGTTACTTACAGGTACATTACTAAAAAACAATGACTGGTTACATACAGGTACATTACTAAAAACAATGACTGGTTACTTACAGGTACATTACTGTAAAACAATGACTGGTTACTTACAGGTACATTACTAAAAAACAGTGACTGGTTACATACAGGAACATTTCTGTAAAACAATGACTGGTTACTTACAGGTACATTACTGAAAAACAATGACTGGTTATAAACAGGTACATTACTGTAAAACAATGACTGGTTACTTACAGGTACATTTCTGAAAAACAATGACTGGTTATATACAGGTACATTGCTGTAAAACAATGACTGGTTACATACAGGTACATTACTAAAAAACAATGACTGGTTACATACATGTACATTACTGTAAAACAATGACTGGTTACATACAAGTACATTACAGAAAAACAATGACTGGTTACATACAGGTTTATTACTGAAAAAAAATGACTAGTTACATACAGATACATTACTGTAAAACAATGACTGGTTACTTACAGGTACATTATTGAAAAACAATGACTGGTTACTTACAGGTACATTACTGTAAAACAATGACTGGTTACTTACAGGTACATTACTGTAAAACAATGACTGGTTACTTACAGGTATATTACTGTAAAACAATGACTGGTTACTTACAGATACATTACTGAAAAACAATGACTCGTTACATACAGGTACAATACTGAAAAACAATGACTGGTTACTTACAGGTACATTACTGTAAAACAATGACTGGTTACATACAGGTACATTACTGTAAAACAATGACTGGTTACTTACAGGTACATTACTGTAAAACAATGACTGGTTACATACAGGTACATTACTGAAAACAATGACTGGTTACTTACAGGTACATTACTGAAAAACAGTGATTGGTTATAAACAGGTACATTACTGTAAAACAATGACTGGTTATAAACAGGTACATTACTGTAAGACAATGACTGGTTACTTACAGGTACATTTCTGAAAAACAATGACTGGTTACATACAGGTACATTACTGAAAAACAATGACTGGTTACATACAGGTACATTACTGGAAAACAATGACTGGTGACAAACAGATACATTACTGGAAAACAATGACTGGTGACAAACAGATACATTTCTGTAAAACAATGACTGGTTAATTACAGGTATATTATTGAAAAACAATCACTGGTTACATACAGGTACATTACTGTAAAACAGTGACTGGATACATACAGGTACATTACTGAAATACAGTGACTGGTGACATACAGATACATTACTGTAAAACAATGACTGGTTACATACAGGTACATTACTGTAAGACAATGACTGGTTACATACAGGTACATTACTGTAAAAAATGACTGGTTACATACAGGTACATTACTAAAAAACAATGACTGATTACATACAGGTACATTACTGTAAAACAATGACTGGTTACAGACAGATACATTACTGTAAAACAATGACTGGTTACCTACAGATACATTACTGAAAAACAGTGACTGGTGACATACAGATACATTACTGAAAAACAATGACTGGTTACATACAGGTACATTGCTGTAAAACAATGACTGGTTACATACAGGTACATTACTGAAAAACAATGACTGGTTACATACAGGTTTATTACTGAGAAAAAAATGACTGGTTACATACAGATACATTACTGAAAAACAGTGACTGGTTACTTACAGATACATTACTGAAAAACAATGACTGGTTACATACATGTACATTACTGTAAAACAATGGCTGGTTATAAACAGGTACATTACTGTAAAACAATGACTGGTTAAGTACATGTACATTACTGTAAAACAATGACTGATTACATACATGTACATTACTGTAAAACAATGACTGGTTACAGACAGATACATTACTAAAAAACAATGACTGGTTACATAGGGGTACATTACTAAAAAACAATGACTGGTTACATACAGGTACATTGCTGTAAAACAATGGCTGGTTACATACAGGTACATTGCTGTAAAACAATGACTGGTTACATACAGGTACATTACTGAAAAACAATGACTGGTTACATACAGGTTTATTACTGAAAAAAATGACTGGTTATATACAGATACATTACTGCAAAACAGTGACTGGTTATAAACAGGTACATTACTGAAAAACAATGACTGGTTACATACAGGTTCATTACTAAAAAACAATGATTGGTTACTTACAGGTACATTACTGTAAAACAATGACTGTTTACTTACAGGTACATCACTGAAAAACAATGACTGGTTACATACAGGTACATTACTGCAAAACAGTGACTGGTTATAAACAGGTACATTACTGAAAAACAATGACTGGTTACATAGGGGTACATTACTAAAAAACAATGATTGGTTACTTAGAGGTACATTACTGTAAAACAATGACTGTTTACTTACAGGTACATCACTGAAAAACAATGACTGGTTACATACAGGTACATTGCTGTAAAACAATGACTGGTTACATACAGGTACATTCCTGTAAAACAATGACTGGTTACATACAGGTACATTACTAAAACACAATGACTGGTTACATACAGGTGCATTACTGAAAAACAATGACTGGTTACATACAGGTACAATGCTGTAAAACAATGACTGGTTACATACAGGTACATTACTGAAAAACAATGACTGGTTACATACAGGTTTATTACTGAAAAAAAAAAAATGACTGGTTACATACAGATACATTACTGAAAAACAGTGACTGGTTACTTACAGATACATTACTGAAAAACAATGACTGGTTACATACATGTACATTACTGTAAAACAATGGCTGGTTATAAACAGGTACATTACTGTAAAACAATGACTGGTTAAGTACATGTACATTACTGTAAAACAATGACTGATTACATACATGTACATTACTGTAAAACAATGACTGGTTACAGACAGATACATTACTAAAAAACAATGACTGGTTACATAGGGGTACATTACTAAAAAACAATGACTGGTTACATACAGGTACATTGCTGTAAAACAATGACTGGTTACATACAGGTACATTGCTGTAAAACAATGACTGGTTACATACAGGTACATTGCTGTAAAATAATGACTGGTTACAAACAGGTACATTGCTGTAAAACAATGACTGGTTACATAAAGGTACATTACTAAAAAACAATGACTAGTTACTAACAGGTACATTGCTGTAAAACAATGACTGGTTACATACAGGTACATTACTAAAAAACAATGACTGGTTAGATACAGGTACATTGCTGTAAAACAATGACTGGTTACATACAGGTACATTACTGAAAAACAATGACTGGTTACATACAGGTTTATTACTGAAAAAAATGACTGGTTATATACAGATACATTACTGCAAAACAGTGACTGGTTATAAACAGGTACATTACTGAAAAACAATGACTGGTTACATACAGGTACATTGTTGTAAAACAATGACTGGTTACATACAGGTACATTGCTGTAAAACAATGACTGGTTACATACAGGTTCATTACTAAAAAACAATGATTGGTTACTTACAGGTACATTACTGTAAAACAATGACTGTTTACTTACAGGTACATCACTGAAAAACAATGACTGGTTACATACAGGTACATTACTGCAAAACAGTGACTGGTTATAAACAGGTACATTACTGAAAAACAATGACTGGTTACATACAGGTTCATTACTAAAAAACAATGATTGGTTACTTACAGGTACATTACTGTAAAACAATGACTGTTTACTTACAGGTACATCACTGAAAAACAATGACTGGTTACATACAGGTACATTGCTGTAAAACAATGACTGGTTACAAACAGGTACATTGCTGTAAAACAATGACTGGTTACATACAGGTACATTACTAAAACACAATGACTGGTTACTTACAGGTACATTACTAAAAAACAATGACTGGTTACATACAGGTACATTACTAAAAACAATGACTGGTTACTTACAGGTACATTACTGTAAAACAATGACTGGTTACTTACAGGTACATTACTAAAAAACAGTGACTGGTTACATACAGGTACATTTCTGTAAAACAATGACTGGTTACTTACAGGTACATTACTGAAAAACAATGACTGGTTATAAACAGGTACATTACTATAAAACAATGACTGGTTACTTACAGGTACATTTCTGAAAAACAATGACTGGTTACATACAGGTACATTGCTGTAAAACAATGACTGGTTACATACAGGTACATTACTAAAAAACAATGACTGGTTACATACATGTACATTACTGTAAAACAATGACTGGTTACATACAGGTACATTACAGAAAAACAATGACTGGTTAAATACAGGTTTATTACTGAAAAAAAAATGACTAGTTACATACAGATACATTACTGTAAAACAATGACTGTTTACTTACAGGTACATTATTGAAAAACAATGACTGGTTACTTACAGGTACATTACTGTAAAACAATGACTGGTTACTTACAGGTACATTACTGTAAAACAATGACTGGTTACTTACAGGTATATTACTGTAAAACAATGACTGGTTACTTACAGATACATTACTGAAAAACAATGACTCGTTACATACAGGTACAATACTGAAAAACAATGACTGGTTACTTACAGGTACATTACTGTAAAACAATGACTGGTTACATACAGGTACATTACTGTAGAACAATGACTGGTTACTTACAGGTACATTACTGTAAAACAATGACTGGTTACATACAGGTACATTACTGAAAAACAATGACTGGTTACTTACAGGTACATTACTGAAAAACAGTGACTGGTTATAAACAGGTACATTACTGTAAAACAATGACTGGTTATAAACAGGTACATTACTGTAAAACAATGACTGGTTACTTACAGGTGCATTACTGAAAAACAATGACTGGTTACTTACAGGTACATTACTGTAAAACAATGACTGGTTATAAACAGATACATTACTGTAAAACAATGACTGGTTACTTACTGGTGCATTGCTGTAAAACAATGACTGGTTACAAACAGGTACATTGCTGTAAAACAATGACTGGTTACATACAGGTACATTACTAAAACACAATGACTGGTTACTTACAGGTACATTACTAAAAAACAATGACTGGTTACATACAGGTACATTACTAAAAACAATGACTGGTTACTTACAGGTACATTACTGTAAAACAATGACTGGTTACTTACAGGTACATTACTAAAAAACAGTGACTGGTTACATACAGGTACATTTCTGTAAAACAATGACTGGTTACTTACAGGTACATTACTGAAAAACAATGACTGGTTATAAACAGGTACATTACTATAAAACAATGACTGGTTACTTACAGGTACATTTCTGAAAAACAATGACTGGTTACATACAGGTACATTGCTGTAAAACAATGACTGGTTACATACAGGTACATTACTAAAAAACAATGACTGGTTACATACATGTACATTACTGTAAAACAATGACTGGTTACATACAGGTACATTACAGAAAAACAATGACTGGTTAAATACAGGTTTATTACTGAAAAAAAAATGACTAGTTACATACAGATACATTACTGTAAAACAATGACTGTTTACTTACAGGTACATTATTGAAAAACAATGACTGGTTACTTACAGGTACATTACTGTAAAACAATGACTGGTTACTTACAGGTACATTACTGTAAAACAATGACTGGTTACTTACAGGTATATTACTGTAAAACAATGACTGGTTACTTACAGATACATTACTGAAAAACAATGACTCGTTACATACAGGTACAATACTGAAAAACAATGACTGGTTACTTACAGGTACATTACTGTAAAACAATGACTGGTTACATACAGGTACATTACTGTAGAACAATGACTGGTTACTTACAGGTACATTACTGTAAAACAATGACTGGTTACATACAGGTACATTACTGAAAAACAATGACTGGTTACTTACAGGTACATTACTGAAAAACAGTGACTGGTTATAAACAGGTACATTACTGTAAAACAATGACTGGTTATAAACAGGTACATTACTGTAAAACAATGACTGGTTACTTACAGGTGCATTACTGAAAAACAATGACTGGTTACTTACAGGTACATTACTGTAAACAATGACTGGTTATAAACAGATACATTACTGTAAAACAATGACTGGTTACTTACTGGTGCATTACTGAAAAACAATGACTGGTTACTGACAGGTATATTACTGAAAAACAATGACTGGTTACTTACAGGTACATTACTGTAAAACAATGACTGGTTCCATACAGGTACATTACTGTAAAACAATGACTGGTTACTTACAGGTACATTTCTGAAAAACAATGACTGGTTACATACAGGTACATTACTGAAAAACAATGACTGGTTACATACAGGTACATTACTGGAAAACAATGACTGGTGACAAACAGATACATTACTGTAAAACAATGACTGGTTAATTACAGGTATTTTATTGAAAAACAATCACTGGTTACATACAGGTACATTACTGTAAAACAGTGACTGGTTACATACAGGTACATTACTGAAATACAGTGACTGGTGACATACAGATACATTACTGTAAAACAATGACTGGTTACATACAGGTACATTACTGTAAGACAATGACTGGTTACATACAGGTACATTACTGTAAGACAATGACTGGTTACATACAGGTACATTACTGTAAAAAATGACTGGTTACATACAGGTACATTACTAAAAAACAATGACTGGTTACATACAGGTACATTACTGTAAAACAATGACTGGTTACAGACAGATACATTACTGCAAAACAATGACTGGTTACCTTCAGATACATTACTGAAAAACAGTGACTGGTGACATACAGATACATTACTGAAAAACAATGACTGGTTACATACAGGTACATTGCTGTAAAACAATGACTGGTTACATACAGGTACATTACTGAAAAACAATGACTGGTTACATACAGGTTTATTACTGAAAAAAAAATGACTGGTTACATACAGATACATTACTGAAAAACAGTGACTGGTTACTTACAGATACATTACTGAAAAACAATGACTGGTTACATACATGTACATTACTGTAAAACAATGGCTGGTTATAAACAGGTACATTACTGTAAAACAATGACTGGTTAAGTACATGTACATTACTGTAAAACAATGACTGATTACATACATGTACATTACTGTAAAACAATGACTGGTTACAGACAGATACATTACTAAAAAACAATGACTGGTTACATAGGGGTACATTACTAAAAAACAATGACTGGTTACATGCAGGTACATTGCTGTAAAACAATGGCTGGATACATACAGGTACATTGCTGTAAAACAATGACTGGTTACATACAGGTACATTGCTGTAAAACAATGACTGGTTACATAAAGGTACATTACTAAAAAACAATGACTAGTTATTTACAGGTACATTACTGTAAAACAATGACTGGTTACATACAGGTACATTGCTGTAAAACAATGACTGGTTACATACAGGTACATTACTGAAAAACAATGACTGGTTACATACAGGTTTATTACTGAGAAAAAAATGACTGGTTACATACAGATACATTACTGAAAAACAGTGACTGGTTACTTACAGATACATTACTGAAAAACAATGACTGGTTACATACATGTACATTACTGTAAAACAATGGCTGGTTATAAACAGGTACATTACTGTAAAACAATGACTGGTTAAGTACATGTACATTACTGTAAAACAATGACTGATTACATACATGTACATTACTGTAAAACAATGACTGGTTACAGACAGATACATTACTAAAAAACAATGACTGGTTACATAGGGGTACATTACTAAAAAACAATGACTGGTTACATACAGGTACATTGCTGTAAAACAATGGCTGGTTACATACAGGTACATTGCTGTAAAACAATGACTGGTTACATACAGGTACATTACTGAAAAACAATGACTGGTTACATACAGGTTTATTACTGAAAAAAATGACTGGTTATATACAGATACATTACTGCAAAACAGTGACTGGTTATAAACAGGTACATTACTGAAAAACAATGACTGGTTACATACAGGTTCATTACTAAAAAACAATGATTGGTTACTTACAGGTACATTACTGTAAAACAATGACTGTTTACTTACAGGTACATCACTGAAAAACAATGACTGGTTACATACAGGTACATTACTGCAAAACAGTGACTGGTTATAAACAGGTACATTACTGAAAAACAATGGCTGGTTACATAGGGGTACATTACTAAAAAACAATGATTGGTTACTTAGAGGTACATTACTGTAAAACAATGACTGTTTACTTACAGGTACATTGTTGTAAAACAATGACTGGTTACATACAGGTACATTGTTGTAAAACAATGACTGGTTACATACAGGTACATTCCTGTAAAACAATGACTGGTTACATACAGGTACATTACTAAAACACAATGACTGGTTACATACAGGTGCATTACTGAAAAACAATGACTGGTTACATACAGGTACAATGCTGTAAAACAATGACTGGTTACATACAGGTACATTACTGAAAAACAATGACTGGTTACATACAGGTACATTACTGAAAAACAATGACTGGTTACATACAGGTTTATTACTGA
Source organism: Tegillarca granosa (assembly GCA_029721355.1). NCBI lineage: Eukaryota > Metazoa > Mollusca > Bivalvia > Arcoida > Arcidae > Tegillarca > Tegillarca granosa. Next base: position 20,609 of record JARBDR010000554.1, read on the forward strand.
AAAAAATGACTGGTTATATACAGATACATTACTGCAAAACAGTGACTGGTTATAAACAGGTACATTACTGTAAAACAATGACTGATTACATACATGTACATTACTGTAAAACAATGACTGGTTACAGACAGATACATTACTAAAAAACAATGACTGGTTACATAGGGGTACATTACTAAAAAACAATGACTGGTTACATGCAGGTACATTGCTGTAAAACAATGGCTGGTTACATACAGGTACATTGCTGTAAAACAATGACTGGTTACATACAGGTACATTGCTGTAAAACAATGACTGGTTACATAAAGGTACATTACTAAAAAACAATGACTAGTTATTTACAGGTACATTACTGTAAAACAATGACTGGTTACATACAGGTACATTGCTGTAAAACAATGACTGGTTACATACAGGTACATTACTGAAAAACAATGACTGGTTACATACAGGTTTATTACTGAGAAAAAAATGACTGGTTACATACAGATACATTACTGAAAAACAGTGACTGGTTACTTACAGATACATTACTGAAAAACAATGACTGGTTACATACATGTACATTACTGTAAAACAATGGCTGGTTATAAACAGGTACATTACTGTAAAACAATGACTGGTTAAGTACATGTACATTACTGTAAAACAATGACTGATTACATACATGTACATTACTGTAAAACAATGACTGGTTACAGACAGATACATTACTAAAAAACAATGACTGGTTACATAGGGGTACATTACTAAAAAACAATGACTGGTTACATACAGGTAAATTGCTGTAAAACAATGGCTGGTTACATACAGGTACATTGCTGTAAAACAATGACTGGTTACATACAGGTACATTACTGAAAAACAATGACTGGTTACATACAGGTTTATTACTGAAAAAAATGACTGGTTATATACAGATACATTACTGCAAAACAGTGACTGGTTATAAACAGGTACATTACTGAAAAACAATGACTGGTTACATACAGGTTCATTACTAAAAAACAATGATTGGTTACTTACAGGTACATTACTGTAAAACAATGACTGTTTACTTACAGGTACATCACTGAAAAACAATGACTGGTTACATACAGGTACATTACTGCAAAACAGTGACTGGTTATAAACAGGTACATTACTGAAAAACAATGACTGGTTACATAGGGGTACATTACTAAAAAACAATGATTGGTTACTTAGAGGTACATTACTGTAAAACAATGACTGTTTACTTACAGGTACATCACTGAAAAACAATGACTGGTTACATACAGGTACATTGTTGTAAAACAATGACTGGTTACATACAGGTACATTCCTGTAAAACAATGACTGGTTACATACAGGTACATTACTAAAACACAATGACTGGTTACATACAGGTGCATTACTGAAAAACAATGACTGGTTACATACAGGTACAATGCTGTAAAACAATGACTGGTTACATACAGGTACATTACTGAAAAACAATGACTGGTTACATACAGGTTTATTACTGAAAAAAAAAATGACTGGTTACATACAGATACATTACTGAAAAACAGTGACTGGTTACTTACAGATACATTACTGAAAAACAATGACTGGTTACATACATGTACATTACTGTAAAACAATGGCTGGTTATAAACAGGTACATTACTGTAAAACAATGACTGGTTAAGTACATGTACATTACTGTAAAACAATGACTGATTACATACATGTACATTACTGTAAAACAATGACTGGTTACAGACAGATACATTACTAAAAAACAATGACTGGTTACATAGGGGTACATTACTAAAAAACAATGACTGGTTACATACAGGTACATTGCTGTAAAACAATGACTGGTTACATACAGGTACATTGCTGTAAAACAATGACTGGTTACAAACAGGTACATTGCTGTAAAACAATGACTGGTTACATAAAGGTACATTACTAAAAAACAATGACTAGTTACTAACAGGTACATTACTGTAAAACAATGACTGGTTACATACAGGTACATTGCTGTAAAACAATGACTGGTTAAGTACATGTACATTACTGTAAAACAATGACTGATTACATACATGTACATTACTGTAAAACAATGACTGGTTACAGACAGATACATTACTAAAAAACAATGACTGGTTACATAGGGGTACATTACTAAAAACAATGACTGGTTACAAACAGGTACATTGCTGTAAAACAATGACTGGTTACATACAGGTACATTGCTGTAAAACAATGACTGGTTACAAACAGGTACATTGCTGTAAAACAATGACTGGTTACATAAAGGTACATTACTAAAAAACAATGACTAGTTACTAACAGGTACATTACTGTAAAACAATGACTGGTTAAATACAGGTACATTGCTGTAAAACAATGACTGGTTACATACAGGTACATTACTAAAAAACAATGACTGGTTAGATACAGGTACATTGCTGTAAAACAATGACTGGTTACATACAGGTACATTACTGAAAAACAATGACTGGTTACATACAGGTTTATTACTGAAAAAAATGACTGGTTATATACAGATACATTACTGCAAAACAGTGACTGGTTATAAACAGGTACATTACTGAAAAACAATGACTGGTTACATACAGGTACATTGTTGTAAAACAATGACTGGTTACATACAGGTACATTGCTGTAAAACAATGACTGGTTACATACAGGTTCATTACTAAAAAACAATGATTGGTTACTTACAGGTACATTACTGTAAAACAATGACTGTTTACTTACAGGTACATCACTGAAAAACAATGACTGGTTACATACAGGTACATTACTGCAAAACAGTGACTGGTTATAAACAGGTACATTACTGAAAAACAATGACTGGTTACATACAGGTTCATTACTAAAAAACAATGATTGGTTACTTACAGGTACATTACTGTAAAACAATGACTGTTTACTTACAGGTACATCACTGAAAAACAATGACTGGTTACATACAGGTACATTGCTGTAAAACAATGACTGGTTACATACAGGTACATTGCTGTAAAACAATGACTGGTTACATACAGGTACATTACTAAAACACAATGACTGGTTACTTACAGGTACATTACTAAAAAACAATGACTGGTTACATACAGGTACATTACTAAAAACAATGACTGGTTACTTACAGGTACATTACTGTAAAACAATGACTGGTTACTTACAGGTACATTACTAAAAAACAGTGACTGGTTACATACAGGTACATTTCTGTAAAACAATGACTGGTTACTTACAGGTACATTACTGAAAAACAATGACTGGTTATAAACAGGTACATTACTATAAAACAATGACTGGTTACTTACAGGTACATTTCTGAAAAACAATGACTGGTTACATACAGGTACATTGCTGTAAAACAATGACTGGTTACATACAGGTACATTACTAAAAAACAATGACTGGTTACATACATGTACATTACTGTAAAACAATGACTGGTTACATACAGGTACATTACAGAAAAACAATGACTGGTTAAATACAGGTTTATTACTGAAAAAAAAATGACTAGTTACATACAGATACATTACTGTAAAACAATGACTGTTTACTTACAGGTACATTATTGAAAAACAATGACTGGTTACTTACAGGTACATTACTGTAAAACAATGACTGGTTACTTACAGGTACATTACTGTAATGTATTAACTGTACAATGACTGGTTACTTACAGATACATTACTGAAAAACAATGACTCGTTACATACAGGTACAATACTGAAAAACAATGACTGGTTACTTACAGGTACATTACTGTAAAACAATGACTGGTTACATACAGGTACATTACTGTAGAACAATGACTGGTTACTTACAGGTACATTACTGTAAAACAATGACTGGTTACATACAGGTACATTACTGAAAAACAATGACTGGTTACTTACAGGTACATTACTGAAAAACAGTGACTGGTTATAAACAGGTACATTACTGTAAAACAATGACTGGTTATAAACAGGTACATTACTGTAAAACAATGACTGGTTACTTACAGGTGCATTACTGAAAAACAATGACTGGTTACTTACAGGTACATTACTGTAAAACAATGACTGGTTATAAACAGATACATTACTGTAAAACAATGACTGGTTACTTACTGGTGCATTACTGAAAAACAATGACTGGTTACTTACAGGTACATTACTGTAAAACAATGACTGGTTACATACAGGTACATTACTGTAAAACAATGACTGGTTACTGACAGGTATATTACTGAAAAACAATGACTGGTTACTTACAGGTACATTACTGTAAAACAATGACTGGTTCCATACAGGTACATTACTGTAAAACAATGACTGGTTACTTACAGGTACATTTCTGAAAAACAATGACTGGTTACATACAGGTACATTACTGAAAAACAATGACTGGTTACATACAGGTACATTACTGGAAAACAATGACTGGTGACAAACAGATACATTACTGTAAAACAATGACTGGTTAATTACAGGTATTTTATTGAAAAACAATCACTGGTTACATACAGGTACATTACTGTAAAACAGTGACTGGTTACATACAGGTACATTACTGAAATACAGTGACTGGTGACATACAGATACATTACTGTAAAACAATGACTGGTTACATACAGGTACATTACTGTAAGACAATGACTGGTTACATACAGGTACATTACTGTAAGACAATGACTGGTTACATACAGGTACATTACTGTAAAAAATGACTGGTTACATACAGGTACATTACTAAAAAACAATGACTGGTTACATACAGGTACATTACTGTAAAACAATGACTGGTTACAGACAGATACATTACTGCAAAATAATGACTGGTTACCTACAGATACATTACTGAAAAACAGTGACTGGTGACATACAGATACATTACTGAAAAACAATGACTGGTTACATACAGGTACATTGCTGTAAAACAATGACTGGTTACATACAGGTACATTACTGAAAAACAATGACTGGTTACATACAGGTTTATTACTGAAAAAAAAATGACTGGTTACATACAGATACATTACTGAAAAACAGTGACTGGTTACTTACAGATACATTACTGAAAAACAATGACTGGTTACATACATGTACATTACTGTAAAACAATGGCTGGTTATAAACAGGTACAATACTTTAAAACAATGACTGGTTAAGTACATGTACATTACTGTAAAGCAATGACTGATTACATACATGTACATTACTGTAAAACAATGACTGGTTACAGACAGATACATTACTAAAAAACAATGACTGGTTACATAGGGGTACATTACTAAAAAACAATGACTGGTTACATGCAGGTACATTGCTGTAAAACAATGGCTGGTTACATACAGGTACATTGCTGTAAAACAATGACTGGTTACATACAGGTACATTGCTGTAAAACAATGACTGGTTACATAAAGGTACATTACTAAAAAACAATGACTAGTTATTTACAGGTACATTACTGTAAAACAATGACTGGTTACATACAGGTACATTGCTGTAAAACAATGACTGGTTACATACAGGTACATTACTAAAAAACAATGACTGGTTACATACAGGTACATTGCTGTAAAACAATGACTGGTTACATACAGGTACATTACTGAAAAACAATGACTGGTTACATACAGGTTTATTACTGAAAAAAAATGACTGGTTATATACAGATACATTACTGCAAAACAGTGACTGGTTATAAACAGGTACATTACTAAAAAACAATGATTGGTTACTTACAGGTACATTACTGTAAAACAATGACTGTTTACTTACAGGTACATCACTGAAAAAACAATGACTGGTTACATACAGGTACATTGCTGTAAAACAATGACTGGTTACATACAGGTACATTGCTGTAAAACAATGACTGGTTACATACAGGTACATTACTAAAACACAATGACTGTTTACTTACAGGTACATTACTAAAAAACAATGACTGGTTACATACAGGTACATTACTAAAAACAATGACTGGTTACTTACAGGTACATTACTGTAAAACAATGACTGGTTACTTACAGGTACATTACTAAAAAACAGTGACTGGTTACATACAGGTACATTTCTGTAAAACAATGACTGTTTACTTACAGGTACATCACTGAAAAACAATGACTGGTTACATACAGGTACATTACTAAAAAACAATGACTGATTACATACAGGTACATTACTGTAAAACAATGACTGGTTACAGACAGATACATTACTGCAAAACAATGACTGGTTACATACAGGTACATTACTGAAAAACAGTGACTGGTGACATACAGATACATTACTGAAAAACAATGACTGGTTACATACAGGTACATTGCTGTAAAACAATGACTGGTTACATACAGGTACATTACTGAAAAACAATGACTGGTTACATACAGGTTTATTACTGAAAAAAAAAATGACTGGTTACATACAGATACATTACTGAAAAACAGTGACTGGTTACTTACAGATACATTACTGAAAAACAATGACTGGTTATATACATGTACATTACTGTAAAACAATGGCTGGTTATAAACAGGTACATTACTGTAAAACAATGACTGGTTACAGACAGATACATTACTAAAAAACAATGACTGGTTACATAGGGGTACATTACTAAAAAACAATGACTGGTTACATGCAGGTACATTGCTGTAAAACAATGGCTGGTTACATACAGGTACATTGCTGTAAAACAATGACTGGTTACATACAGGTACATTGCTGTAAAACAATGACTGGTTACATAAAGGTACATTACTAAAAAACAATGACTAGTTATTTACAGGTACATTACTGTAAAACAATGACTGGTTACATACAGGTACATTGCTGTAAAACAATGACTGGTTACATACAGGTACATTACTAAAAAACAATGACTGGTTACATACAGGTACATTGCTGTAAAACAATGACTGGTTACATACAGGTACATTACTGAAAAACAATGACTGGTTACATACAGGTTTATTACTGAAAAAAAATGACTGGTTATATACAGATACATTACTGCAAAACAGTGACTGGTTATAAACAGGTACATTACTGAAAAACAATGACTGGTTACATACAGGTTCATTACTAAAAAACAATGATTGGTTACTTACAGGTACATTACTGTAAAACAATGACTGTTTACTTACAGGTACATCACTGAAAAACAATGACTGGTTACATACAGGTACATTACTGCAAAAAAGTGACTGGTTATAAACAGGTACATTACTGAAAAAAAATGACTGGTTACATACAGGTTCATTACTAAAAAACAATGATTGGTTACTTACAGGTACATTACTGTAAAACAATGACTGTTTACTTACAGGTACATCACTGAAAAACAATGACTGGTTACATACAGGTACATTGCTGTAAAACAATGACTGGTTACATACAGGTACATTTCTGTAAAACAATGACTGGTTACATACAGGTACATTACTAAAACACAATGACTGGTTACTTACAGGTACATTACTAAAAAACAATGACTGGTTACATACAGGTACATTACTAAAAACAATGACTGGTTACTTACAGGTACATTACTGTAAAACAATGACTGGTTACTTACAGGTACATTCCTAAAAAACAGTGACTGGTTACATACAGGTACATTTCTGTAAAACAATGACTGGTTACTTACAGGTACATTACTGCAAAACAGTGACTGGTTATAAACAGGTACATTACTGAAAAACAATGACTGGTTACATACAGGTTCATTACTAAAAAACAATGATTGGTTACTTACAGGTACATTACAGAAAAACAATGACTGTTTACTTACAGGTACATCACTGAAAAACAATGACTGGTTACATACAGGTACATTGCTGTAAAACAATGACTGGTTACATACAGGTACATTCCTGTAAAACAATGACTGGTTACATACAGGTACATTACTAAAACACAATGACTGGTTACTTACAGGTACATTACTAAAAAACAATGACTGGTTACATACAGGTACATTACTAAAAACAATGACTGGTTACTTACAGGTACATTACTGTAAAACAATGACTGGTTACTTACAGGTACATTACTAAAAAACAGTGACTGGTTACATACAGGTACATTACTGTAAAACAATGACTGGTTACTTACAGGTACATTACTGAAAAACAATGACTGGTTATAAACAGGTACATTACTGTAAAACAATGACTGGTTACTTACAGGTACATTTCTGAAAAACAATGACTGGTTATATACAGGTACATTGCTGTAAAACAATGACTGGTTACATACAGGTACATTACTAAAAAACAATGACTGGTTACATACATGTACATTACTGTAAAACAATGACTGGTTACATACAGGTACATTACAGAAAAACAATGACTGGTTACATACAGGTTTATTACTGAAAAAAAATCACTGGTTACATACAGATACATTACTGTAAAACAATGACTGTTTACTTACAGGTACATTATTGAAAAACAATGACTGGTTACTTACAGGTACATTACTGTAAAACAATGACTGGTTACTTACAGGTACATTACTGTAAAACAATGACTGGTTACTTACAGGTATATTACTGTAAAACAATGACTGGTTACTTACAGATACATTACTGAAAAACAATGACTCGTTACATACAGGTACAATACTGAAAAACAATGACTGGTTACTTACAGGTACATTACTGTAAAACAATGACTGGTTACATACAGGTACATTACTGTAGAACAATGACTGGTTACTTACAGGTACATTACTGTAAAACAATGACTGGTTACATACAGGTACATTACTGAAAAACAATGACTGGTTACTTACAGGTACATTACTGAAAAACAGTGACTGGTTATAAACAGGTACATTACTGTAAAACAATGACTGGTTATAAACAGGTACATTACTGTAAAACAATGACTGGTTACTTACAGGTGCATTACTGAAAAACAATGACTGGTTACTTACAGGTACATTACTGTAAAACAATGACTGGTTATAAACAGATACATTACTGTAAAACAATGACTGGTTACTTACTGGTGCATTACTGAAAAACAATGACTGGTTACTTACAGGTACATTACTGTAAAACAATGACTGGTTACATACAGGTACATTACTGTAAAACAATGACTGGTTACTGACAGGTATATAACTGAAAAACAATGACTGGTTACTTACAGGTACATTACTGTAAAACAATGACTGGTTCCATACAGGTACATTACTGTAAAACAATGACTGGTTACTTACAGGTACATTTCTGAAAAACAATGACTGGTTACATACAGGTACATTACTGAAAAACAATGACTGGTTACATACAGGTACATTACTGGAAAACAATGACTGGTGACAAACAGATACATTACTGTAAAACAATGACTGGTTAATTACAGGTATTTTATTGAAAAACAATCACTGGTTACATACAGGTACATTACTGTAAAACAGTGACTGGTTACATACAGGTACATTACTGAAATACAGTGACTGGTGACATACAGATACATTACTGTAAAACAATGACTGGTTACATACAGGTACATTACTGTAAGACAATGACTGGTTACATACAGGTACATTACTGTAAGACAATGACTGGTTACATACAGGTACATTACTGTAAAAAATGACTGGTTACATACAGGTACATTACTAAAAAACAATGACTGGTTACATACAGGTACATTACTGTAAAACAATGACTGGTTACAGACAGATACATTACTGCAAAATAATGACTGGTTACCTACAGATACATTACTGAAAAACAGTGACTGGTGACATACAGATACATTACTGAAAAACAATGACTGGTTACATACAGGTACATTGCTGTAAAACAATGACTGGTTACATACAGGTACATTACTGAAAAACAATGACTGGTTACATACAGGTTTATTACTGAAAAAAAAATGACTGGTTACATACAGATACATTACTGAAAAACAGTGACTGGTTACTTACAGATACATTACTGAAAAACAATGACTGGTTACATACATGTACATTACTGTAAAACAATGGCTGGTTATAAACAGGTACAATACTGTAAACAATGACTGGTTAAGTACATGTACATTACTGTAAAGCAATGACTGATTACATACATGTACATTACTGTAAAACAATGACTGGTTACAGACAGATACATTACTAAAAAACAATGACTGGTTACATAGGGGTACATTACTAAAAAACAATGACTGGTTACATGCAGGTACATTGCTGTAAAACAATGGCTGGTTACATACAGGTACATTGCTGTAAAACAATGACTGGTTACATACAGGTACATTGCTGTAAAACAATGACTGGTTACATAAAGGTACATTACTAAAAAACAATGACTAGTTATTTACAGGTACATTACTGTAAAACAATGACTGGTTACATACAGGTACATTGCTGTAAAACAATGACTGGTTACATACAGGTACATTACTAAAAAACAATGACTGGTTACATACAGGTACATTGCTGTAAAACAATGACTGGTTACATACAGGTACATTACTGAAAAACAATGACTGGTTACATACAGGTTTATTACTGAAAAAAAATGACTGGTTATATACAGATACATTACTGCAAAACAGTGACTGGTTATAAACAGGTACATTACTAAAAAACAATGATTGGTTACTTACAGGTACATTACTGTAAAACAATGACTGTTTACTTACAGGTACATCACTGAAAAACAATGACTGGTTACATACAGGTACATTGCTGTAAAACAATGACTGGTTACATACAGGTACATTGCTGTAAAACAATGACTGGTTACATACAGGTACATTACTAAAACACAATGACTGTTTACTTACAGGTACATTACTAAAAAACAATGACTGGTTACATACAGGTACATTACTAAAAACAATGACTGGTTACTTACAGGTACATTACTGTAAAACAATGACTGGTTACTTACAGGTACATTACTAAAAAACAGTGACTGGTTACATACAGGTACATTTCGTAAAACAATGACTGTTTACTTACAGGTACATCACTGAAAAACAATGACGGTTACATACAGGTACATTACTAAAAAACAATGACTGATTACATACAGGTACATTACTGTAAAAACAATGACTGGTTACAGACAGATACATTACTGCAAACAATGGACTGGTTACCTACAGATACATTACTGAAAAACAGTGACTGGTGACATACAGATACATTACTGAAAACAATGACTGGTTACATACAGGTACATTGCTGTAAAACAATGACTGGTTACATACAGGTACATTACTGAAAAACAATGACTGGTTACATACAGGTTTATTACTGAAAAAAAAAAGACTGGTTACATACAGATACATTACTGAAAAACAGTGACTGGTTACTTACAGATACATTATGAAAACAATGACTGGTTATATACATGTACATTACTGTAAAACAATGGCTGGTTATAAACAGGTTACATTACTGTAAAACAATGACTGGTTACAGACAGATACATTACTAAAAAACAATGACTGGTTACATAGGGGTACTTACTAAAAAACAATGACTGGTTACATCAGGTACATTGCTGTAAAACAATGGCTGGTTACATACAGGTACATTGCTGTAAAACAATGACTGGTTACATACAGGTACATTGCTGTAAAACAATGACGGTTACATAAAGGTTACATTACTAAAAAACCAATGACTAGTTATTTACAGGTACATTACTGTAACAATGCATGGTTACATACGGTACATTGCTGTAAAAACAATGACTGGTTACATACAGGTACATTGCTAAAACAATGACTGGTTACATACAGGTACATTGCTGTAAAACAATGACTGGTTACATACAGGTACATTACTGTAAAACAATGACTGGTTACATACAGGTATTACTGAAAAAAATGACTGTTATATACAGATAACATTACTGCAAAACAATGACTGGTTATAAACAGGTACATTACTGAAAAACAATGACGGTTACATACAGGTCATTACTAAAAAACAATGATTGGTTACTTACAGGTACATTACTGTAAAAACAATGACTTTATACAGGTACATCACTGAAAAACAATGACTGGTTACATACAGGACATTACTGAAAAAATGACTGGTTATACAACAGTACATTCTGAAAAATGACTGGTTACATACAGTTCATTACTAAAAACATGATGGTTACTTACAGGTACATTACTGAAAACAATGACGTTTACTAAGGTACATTCACTGAAAAACAATGACTGGTTACATACAGGTACATGCGTAAAACAATGACTGGTTACTACAGGACATACTGTAAAACAATGACTGGTTACATACAGGTACATTACTAAAACACAATGACTGGTTATTACAGGTACATTACTGAAAACAATGACTGGTTACATACAGGTACATTACTAAAAAATGACTGGTTACTTACAGGGTAATTATGTAAAACAATGACTGTTAGTACAGGTACATTACTAAAAAACATGACTGTTACATACAGGTACATTCTGTAAAACAATGACTGGTTACTTACAGGTACAGTACTGGCAAAACATGACTGGTATAACAGGTACATTACTAAAAACAATGACTGGTTACATACAGGTACATTACTAAAAAACTGACTGGTTACTTACAGGTACATTACAGAAAACAATGACTGGTTACTTACAGGTACACACTGAAAACAATGACTGGTTACATACAGGTACATTACTGTAAAACCAATGACTGGTTACAGGTACATTCTGTAAACATGATGGTTACTACAGGACATTACTAAAAACAATGACTGGTACTTACAGGTACATTACTAAAAACAATGACTGGTTACACTTACAGGTACATTACTAAAAAACAATGACTGGTTATTACAGGTACATTACTGTAAAACAATGACTGGTT
>JARBDR010000555.1:0-16184 GCA_029721355.1 Tegillarca granosa
TCCTCTTGAACATATGTTATTTCTTATGAGAGCTGGTTCTAACAGTTAAACTGATTTATATTTTACTCTTTATTATTTAACTACGGGGATTTATTAATTTTGTTACACAGTGTTTCAGAATATGATCCATCTGTCCAGTTCATTGTCAACTTTAAACACTACTTGTGGCCTCAACAGTAACATACAAATGACCTGTGTGTAAGCCTTATTTATTTAAGGCTAGCACGCTGTCAGAAGGCTGAACGCATACCGGTCTGTCTGTAGCTGAGGTAGACACTGGATAGAGATGACATTGAAACTTCTGTGGCCAGGGAATGTCGCCATATATAGCTGTATAATCGCTCATACAGGCCTGTTTGACATTATTACATATTTCACGACAAGGTAAGGCCCACGGATTTCCACGTGCGCAAAAAGGTATGTATGTTCCACATATCAGAAACTTCAAGGCCGCATGACAGTTTGTTTGAAACAAAGGCTGGTAAGATCTTATTTCAGCTTTTATCTGGGCCACATCGCTTTGATTGAAGAAATTTGGGAGAGTGCCACGATTAAATGTAAGACCTTGACACATATCAACATTGTTACGTCTACAGATCTGTGTACGTTGCCCACGGTTACGTCGTCTTTGGCTGGTCGTATACAGGCTCCTTTTTTCTTTTTCTTATCCTCTGCATCTTAACTCTTGCACGGGAAATGTCCCATTATTTTCTTCAAACTTGGCCTTACAAAACTTCCTTGCCCTACACAGGTCTCTTTACAAGGCAATTCCTCGCTGTCGGCCGATTCGCTGCATTTTGGCAGATAAAGTCCACAAGCTGTCAGTCTCAGATTTTCAGAACATCCGCTATCCATATGTCTCCACCATCGAGCTAAAGTTCTGTGAGAGAATAAAAATAACATGAGAACCAATGTAGTGGGGACAATAATCAAAGCAAACAAAAAGGCCTTTGGAAAAAAAAACTAAAAAAAATGAATAATTAAAAAAATTAAATAGTAGTAGGGTACCCGCAGAATACCCTATTACTACTAATAGATAGATAGATAGATAGATAGATAGATAATAATAATATAAATAAAAAATAATAATAAATAAATAAATAAATAAAATAAATGGCTCTGATAACCACATACGGTAGAAATCAATAGTAATACAAAAATGTGAAAAGTGTAGTAGAAAAACATGACAAAACTAATGCTACACTAAACAGCTAAACCACCATGAAAAACCAACAAATAACACAAAATAAAACATATAATAATAATTAAGACCAATGATTACATTGGACGGAACCTAGATGTATACCGGTTTTAATTAACAACATGTTTATGATACAATACGTAAAAATCTGCCTCACCAATAAATTTACAAAACTGGGCCAATATGAGATAAACTGGGCCAATATGAAAAAAACTGAGCCAATATGGGCGCGTGCAACTATTATGACATCGAATCAATCAACACTTCCAACAAAAAAGAAGATTTGTTGATGTAACAATCGACGATACTGACAAAATTATTATTATGATTATTATTTCATGTTTGAAATGTTAATTAATAAATTATCATTAATCAGGTATTTTCATATTGGCCGAGTTATTTGGCCTCGGTATTCATAATGGCCCGAGGCCTGATTAATAATATATTGTCACTCAATATATGTACTTTTGAAGGACCTAAACATCAAGCAATGTATAAAAGATTTAGGTAAAAAATTATTAAATTGACGTTGTGGTTTGACTTGAAAAAAATATTAAATTATATTAATGCAAAAGAATACTTCTGTGTTATCAAGACGTCACAAGGTGTTGGTAAAAGTACGCAAGTTAATGTAATTATTTTGGGGTTAATTAATAAAACTCAAAGTCGTTGCCCGGTCACATTTCAAAGCACCTCTTACTTTCAGGACAAATTCATTATATTAATTCAATGATATTTGATACAATCGACATTTATTAAAATATTTCAGTACTTAAAGTTGTATGATTTTTTGAGATATTTTTTCTTTTTAATTTTTTTTTAATAATACCTTTATGAACTGAGCTTTGTTTCTGTTACAATATATTCTTTCGTGTTTGTGATTAACAGGAGAAGCAATGTTAACATAAAACTTCGCGACTTACAAAAACATTTTGTATTTACTATATATGAATGCACAATTCTGTGCATCTTCATCTTTAGTGCGCAAAAATACCCATAACAAACTCTAAATAAGTAATAATTTTTACAAAGGCTTTAAAGTTTGATTTAAATAAATAAATAAATAAATAATAAATAAAGAATGAATGATTAAACGAACAAACGAACGAACAAATAAATGAATGAATGAATGAATGATCGAACGAACGAACGAACGAACAAACAACAACAAACAAACAACAAAATAAATACCTATACACCTGCCCTTGTGTTGTATGTCCGTATCTGTTTGGTAGTTTGGTGTGAGTATAACCAATCTGTCCTCTACACATTGGAACAAATATCTCCTGACATCTATTGGCAAACCCATACTGGAAACTTATACCAACAAGAACAACAAAAACCAATATTTTTATCCATATTTCTGCACAAGTTTTTGTTTTCACTTTAAAAGTAATATGTTTGTATGTTCTGGTTAATTTACACAAGTGTTTTAAAGGACTTTAAGTAGAAAATGACACAGGTTTCCGCTTTTATTCTGTAAAACGCTTATTACCCTCACTGACAGCACATTTAGTTAGGGGAAATGAGGCAGAAGTTCATAGTAAGGACAAAGGGCAGATAGTTCATAATTAACTCTAGAAAGAAATTTTTGTTCTTGTCATTGCCGTTTAAACTGAAATAAGATAAAAAGTAAAAAATAAATAAATAAAATAAATAGCACAACTCTTGACCAAGGACTGTTTTGTTAGCTTAAAATTGGGATCAACAATATCATAACACCTGTCGTTATGGACATGACGTGTTTAGTTGACTTTTTGGGCTGTGAATGTGGGTTTTTTACCAACGATGATGTTGTGGATAATTTAGGCTTAAAGTTTGTTTCTTGGATGATGCACTTGTAATTTTTTCCTTGTAAAACTGATAATAGAAATGATTCTTTATGATTTTGTTTCTAATAACAGTTGTTCCTTTCACTTGAAAGTGCATTTTAACCCTTTGAGAACAGGTACCACTGCGGCGTTAGCTCAGTTGGTAGATTGATCGCTCCGCAAATGAGAGGTTGTGGGTTCGAACAACGACCGGATCTGATCCAAGACATAAAAGTGAGTAGTGACTGTTTTTTTTGCCAAGCACTCGGTTTACAAATGAAGGTCACAGTTCTTTCGGATGGGTAAGCGTGACACGAAAAAGAACCCTGCTGTATATTGCAATCAGCGCAACGCACAGGCAAATTTCTGCACTTCTTGAAGAAGGTATCCGTCTTATCTACAATGTTTACTTTGGCACAGAGCAGGTATCAGATGTTATATACCAGTGTCACCTTGGTTTAGCCCTTCAGTCAGATGGTATTTATTAAAACACATCTCACCACATAAGCTTGTAGCAGGGATAAATTCCTGCATATGTAAAAATATCGACTTTATAGACATTTTATATTTTTAAAAGTGTTCACGTTGTATGATGATGATTTTACAGATTTTAGACGAAATTGCTCTAAAAATCTTATAACTTTGGATTCAGAATTGAATCTGAATTCTGCTCTCAATCTTTTCAAATTCCTTTTTGAAAAAAATATTACGTAAAATGTGAGAAAAAAAAACGTTAATATTTTTATCATCAATATTGTTGCCTCCTCGCTATATTCAATTTTTTATACTAATATTAAAAATTGTGTGTGTAGGTCTTTTATCCACTTGTTCTTGACACTGGATATGGCGGCAAAATATAGTTTTAGAGTTTTTGTTGGGTCACCATAACCATCCTTTATTTAAGTCAAATTTACAACCAGCAAATTCCTTGGTATGAGAGAGAGAGAAAGAATCAATTTAATTTTCAAACGAACACAACGACAAAGAATCTTTATTTTAAAAAAACTATATTTTATTTTTTAATTTAGCTGTGATACATTTTAACTTATTATACAATATTTTAATTAATTATTATTATTATTTATTATAATTATTATTATTATTATTATTAGTTTGATTTTCTACAAGTATGCCATTCTATATAAAACTTCATACGATAATCATCCTTTTTCTGGCAAGTATATATATCATTAATGTTCATTTTAATTTCAATCCTATGTAACATTTATTCTTTTTTATTTTAATGTCACCACATCACTACAAGCATATAAGAATTAGGGTTCGAACCCCGGCCGCGTCTGACCAAGACTTGAAAATTGTAGTGACTGTTCTTTCACTGACCACTCGGCATTTAGAAATGAAAGTCACAGGTCCTTCGGATGAGACCTTAAAACAGATACCCTGTGTCACGGCAGATGTGACACTTTAAGATCACCCTCTGTACATTGCCCTAAAAATACTTGTAAAGGTCAAAATTTCTGCCACTTCATCTTTAGCTGGTGACGTCTCGATATAAATAAAATATTCTTGACTGGGACGTAAAACCCTACTAAGTTAAATGGATATTCAATCAAAACTTTCTTGAATGGGGCGTAAAACACCATTACTTCACTCCACTCGATCAAAACTTTTAAAACTCGGTATAAAGGCGATCTTTAAAGTTCACAGCCTATATACATTTCACATCTTGTGTTTTAGTAAAAAGGTGCAGGTCAATCTTTAGTTTTAATACCCTTATCCATTTTCATTATCTATACACAGTGCATTTAATTTTGAAAATTATTTTAAAGTCATAATACAGAACGTTTAGAGTCACATATACGAAATATTGTTTTATCAGTACGTTCTGATCTTTAAATTTAGACTTTACAAAATGGTTTATTATTACTCATCGTTGTGTTATGTAGGAAAAAGTCATATTACATTGTCTTAAATGAAAGCATTTTTTAAGATTTGGTGATTACTTTATTGTTGTCGTTTATTATTCGATTATTACTATTTAAGCGGTGTTGTTCAGTTAGATTTTATGCAAGAGTTACGCCTCTTTGATAGCTGTAATCCGCTGGACAAGTTTTATTTTGTTAGTCTAGTCAATCTATGAAAAAAATAGGGTCAAACCTCACAGTAATTGCAACAGAAATATTTAAATGTGATTGTTTTTAGGAATTGTGTTTTTATTCACCATAAAAAATCTACCAATTTCAATCCAGTGGAATTTGGGTTTTTGCCAATTGAAGTTACCAATAGCATTTTCTATAGAAACTATAGATAACTCTGTATTGTGGATTTTACACAAAAATTTTAATAAACTTCAAGTTTTCTGTGATGCTATATGAAGAACAATCTAGAAATAAGATGAAAATTTATACATAGACTTAAAATAGATATTTTAAGACAATTTAAGAATGTAATATGTAAATGGAATGTAAAAAAATTAAATAATTTTGTTGAAAGAATTTATGCAAAACACTGATTAAGGGCATGTTGATGAGATGGAAAAAAGATTAATTCACCTCAAATATATTTTGTTATACACAGAAATGATAAAAAAGTATATCTCACGTTACAAACTAACTTTCTATGCTTCTACTTCATTACTTTGGTATTCTGTTAGAAAGTCCTCATCACTATAGAAGACATTAGAAAGTGAAAGACTTAAAATAACAATGCAAACTGATGAAGATGGGCCAATGATTCACTTAAATGAAATCAAAAATTGTTGAATATACATATGGAATCAATTAGTATTGATTAATTCCAGGGTCTTTGCTTTACTTTTGTAAAAAATAGCAAAATTGGACTAAAAACTCCACCTGTTTTACAGGAGTTATCTCCCTTGCTATAGAAAATCCCCATAAGAAATTAAAACTTCTCAAACACTTGTTTCCTCTTGTCAGCTTTTGGTAGACTTTTACTATAAACTTTGATGTATTTGGGAGCATATAGTAAACAAAATTCGTTCTGTTGGGCAATTAGTTTGAGGTCAAATGAGCAGATTGACTAGACTATGTGGCCTGTACACAAACATCGAGTTTTTATCTTAAGTGAAAAATACCATCGCTTCTCTGTTGTACAAGATATAATCACGGTACATAGATGAAATGTTTGCATATCGATTATATTTCTTTTTTAAATGGAAAAGTTATTCTTTTTACTTGGATATTAAAACGAAATATATACTATACTACCACAAATGTCCAGCATTTGCTGATTGAAACTTGCCTGGACCAAGTTTTATCTGACAGCTTTCGGTAGGCATGTATAATAGCGCTACTAATACAGCGTCCTTATATCTTGTCCTTTCGAAAGATTTTTATGTAGAAACCATTAGACATTGTTGCAGTACTGGTGTATTGTTGAAGTTCATCCCCTCTTTGAAAAAACCAACAAGGATAGCATTGATTTACGAGATAATGAGTTCATATATATCTTTGAACCTTTTACATATATAATTACTCGAATTAAACTACTTGTATGTCAAAAATAGTTAAGGGTTGCTTATACAAATAAGAATATTCTAAATATGTCGTTACTAAACTTGTTTTTTATGTCGAAATGATACATATGCTGGACAAAAATTGATGTACAAAATCATTTTAATTATTTTTTCTTTTGACTTCCAAATTTCAAATTCGAAAATGGAAATCGAAGTCGTATTGTTACAAAATTTCACATTACGTATAAAGTACAATTGCAGCTTCAAAAACCTTAGGTTTCTCCCCATTGCTTCGAATGCACTAAAGCAGACTTCGGGAAGGTCGAACTTCGGGTACGTCGAAGTATTTCCGTACTCTCGTGAATTTAGATTTAACAAATTTCGACTGTACAATAACAAATCAAGTTAAACAATGTAATAAACACTAACTAGCTAGAAATTAATCCAACCAAGGTGTGTATTTTGCATCAATAACTCCTCTCTCTCTCTCTCTCTCTCTCTCTCTCTCTCTCTCTCTCTCCTCTCTCTCTCTCTCTTCTCTCTCCAACACCCACACCTATGATAAAGAATGCAAACACAAAATATATTTTTTATCAAATATAATTTATTTTAACATGTAACAAGGTTTATGCATAATTTTGGAAACAGTCAAGTTAGCATACATATACAAAAATGTAGATTATCGCTTTTGCGAATCGAAAAATGATCTCTTAACACAAGAGACAGATAAATAACAAAACAATATTAAAAGATATTTTAACTGGGGAACTAAAACTTGTGAAATCTCAAATTTAGAATAAAACTTCACAAATTTAATGTCAGTTTTACATCGGGACATAATATCACTATGTAAAACACTACATAGCTTAACTAATAAAACTAATGGTAATGACGATTTAACAAATGATGTGTGGCCTTAAAACTAACTTTTTAAAACACTTTCATTCAAAAATGAAGATGCAAATTTGAAAGATAAATGCCAGATGTAACATACTTATAGAACAAGGAAACAGGTTATGTCATTCCAACAAAAAATGTTTGGCAACACAACAGTTTTAAAGCTCGGTGCCAATAAAGCCTTCGAGTTATATGTGGTCCAAATCCAATTACATTTTTTTTTTACTAAATAATATGCAAGAAGGGAATGAAGCATAGAAATGTGGAAAAACACATGAAAATTTGCCAATTGTTGCCAGCTCTCGAAAAAAGGCATCATGTTAATAAATTGACTATGACAATTCCCCAGTTCTACACAGAAAAGTATTTTTTTATAAATTTTTCGGTGTTTCGGTTTTTCTAGGAACCTTTAAGCAAAAAATTAAATGCTATTGATAAAGTTGCAGTCATACTTGTAAAAAAATCAACAAAAAGCAGAAGAACAACAAAAACACAACCTACTCTCTGAGTAATAGTAACAACGCATCACTTTCTTGCCTTTTTTTTTTACATCCGTTGAATCACTCAACTTCAAATTGAGCATTTCTTACCACACGAAAAAATGAAAACCTGGTTTTTATCATAACGCTAACTGTTTATCAGTGGCTAAATGCTCTCAGGCAGCAAGGTTATTGCTAATTTAAATTCTTCTAGGCAACAAAACTGCTTCTGATGAATGGAAGAAATACAGTGAATTTTAAAAGTAAAAGAAACGTTATATGGTATCTGATTCTTAGAAAAAACTTTAAAAAATGACAAGTAATTGATTAGAAATGGTTAGTCATTTTTAATAAATGCCTATAAATTTAGTGTCATTAGCATGACGGATAACATGTATTTTTATTGTTTCTGTTTTAGACTAGTATAATTATTTTATTTGTCCATGTTTCATTGTATTCCTGTCATAAAGTGCACTGTTTATCATGAATTTTGGATGGGTCATCCTTGTTTGGAACTGAGCATCTTTTACTCTATAACTGACCGATGAGTTACCATATAGTATTCTTGTAGTTTTATTTTTTTGACAAACATTGTGCGTAGAATGAATATAAGGCAGACCAAGCTCACTTTGTGACGATAATAAACGTGATTCTCCGAGAATTTTAGATACTTGTGACAATGGCGTCTGTCGTTTGTTTAAAAGGTTAGCATTTTTCTGTCTATAAGGGTCTGTTTTCATCACAGCCGGTGCAGAACCGTGTGTTATTACAGATGACTGAACACGCGTGGCCGTTGATGCACTCGCTGCCGACGCGCTGCCATCCTTTCTCCTTGGTAAATGCCACATCCGACTTTCCCGTGAATAACTTCCTACGACATCTAATCGTCTTTTTTCTGGAGCACTTTTAGCATTACCCCTCCTTTTTCTAATTTCACTTGTATGACTATATAACAACATCGAGGACTTTGTAGGTTTAGTAATAAATATAGGTCTCTCTTCCTTAGGAGGAGACAAATATGGCGAATTAGAAACCGTCCGATATCCTTCATCATACATATCACCTCTCTTGTAAACGTCAGAAAACATTGATAATGCACCATCCTTCAAGCTCTGATGGCCCGAGTCGCCATCATCGTCTGTTTTGATAACTACTTCGTTTTTATTTGTAGTGTTAGTGTTTTCCGTTGTTTCTTCTTCCTCCTCCTCTTCTTCCTCTTCTACCATCGGTTGCCATTTTCTGGAATCGGTGGTGCAGGAGGTCGTCGATATTTTGGTTTTCTAGGTATCGGTTTAACAAAAGGAAACCAATTACTGTTTTTAATGTCTATCATCTCAACAATTTTATCCATCTCACAATCGAACGCTACTTGTCGACAAGACCGCTTATAACAATCAACTCTTTTCCCGAGTACTATTTTATCTTTCGTGTTTTCTTTCAAATCCTTTAAATATAAATTACATGACGATTTAAATGACGTATAAGTTAAACAGATAATGGAATCTAAGATAGGATTTAATTTGGATACCTAACACCTGAATGAAAGCACTTGCTGCAATTTAAAAAGGATGCTGAAAGCGCATGTATGATGCCTCAAATATAAGCGTATATTAAGAGGTTACTATACAGTTTACTGGAAATGTTGGCATATCAGCATCGTTACTTAAATACCTACTTTATGATTTCAATTTTCATATACACATTCAAATATCTTACTTTAATATGTCCTAAGTATACGGTACCTTTCACGAATTACTCGGTGGCCAATTTTCAGGATGGTGTAGCTTACATATATGGTTAATGATTGCGTACCGATTCCTTTTAAAACGATTTCTGCCTTGTCATCCGTTTGAGAAACAATGGTGTTCAGAAAATATTAAGACCTCATAATCTTAATTAAAATTCTACACAATACCTCTGACTGCATCGATAAATTGTGGTGAAGGACATTTACAGCAAAGTTGAGGACATTCAATTAATTGACTTGATAAGGATCACCAATCAAACCGGAAATGATACACTTTTTTGGCGTTTACATTTGTGACACATTTTGCTTTGCTCATTTTAAAGAACTTATATCTGTTTTTTTAGAATTATTCTTTACTGGTCAGAAATCGATATTTTTGGATTTTAATTTATAGATAGAATATTTAAGTTGAAATTAGCTTGAAACATTTGTTTATTCATGTAAAACCTTCAACCTTTTTTCAGATTTTTACAGGAAAAAAATTTTGCCACGATAATAGCACTCGTAGTAACTGGTTAACTTTTATGTTAAATAAATACTTGATTTTAGCATTACAGTTAACTTTGATTAATAAAAACATACTGGTATGTCCTTTTTATATTTAACGTTTATGCCTATACTTCTGTACTTACAAAAATGACACTTTCAAAGTTAGGATCAACACCATTGTCGATTAAAAACTCAGCCATTTCTTCATTTCTGGCTCGAATAGCTACCATTAACAAATTTTCATTAAACTGAAAAATTATATAAAAACAAAATTAAAATATTACATCCAAGATATTTATTTTATTCTAAACGATATTTTAGAAAAGAAATGAAAAAATATAAATATATAGATAGATAGATAGATAGATAGATAGATAAATAGATAGATAGATAGATAGATAAGATAGATAGATAGATAGATAGATAGATAGATAGATAGATGATAGATAGATAAGATAGATAGATAGATAATAATAATAATAATAATAATAATAATAATAATAATAATAATAATAATAATTCATTTTCGGTGAAAGATAAAATGCATATGATATAATTATTCAGGTAACCTAGAAATAAGAAAATAAAATGTATATCAAAATAGTTTGAATGGAAGAAATTCTATTTATACCTTTTACAAAAAATTTAATTTTGACTAAAAAACTTCAAAAATAGAGAAAAAAAGCCATTTAAACATTTCTTTTTAAATTAGGATGGTTTTTTCCTATTTTATATGTTTGTTCGTTTTGGACCATTGCAACAGGTATCCATATTTTTATTAATTAAAGTAATAAAATCGTGCCATAAAAATTAAAAAATTAAAAATGATAATAATAAAAAACGAAAAATTATATATATATAGTATTATATATATATATATATATATATATATATATATATATATATATATATATATATATATATACTAAATATGAACGATTTTACAGCACGCAAGTATGGTCTTACCCAAGTCATGTTGATATCAGTAGTTCGTTTATCCCCCAGATCTTGTAAGGTAAGGTAGTCGCTGGTTCGGACAGCTTCAACAAGTGCCTGAAAAATAACATATTGCATTAAGCTGAAGTATAATTTGAATTGATGCATATTGCATATAACAACCTGGCAACAGACGTTATTATTGATGGTATTTTCTGTTGTGAGATGTTGAAATGGTGTTGTTGAGAATATGTGTCATATGATATAGATGTAATTATGTTTGTGGTTTGTGATGGCGACGGCATTGTAGTTCAATTATCATCATACCAGTTTAATTGATGGATGGATAGATGGAGGGATGGATGGATGAATTGATTGATTGAATGAATGAATGAATGAATGATGAATGAATGAATGAATGAATGGAGAATTTTTCATTAACACCGTGATGTCACTAGGCAGAAATTTTTACCGTTGCAGTGCGTCAATGTGAAGGGAAGTGTGTTTTTGAGTGTCACGCCGACAAGGCCGGGATTCGAATCCTGACTTTCCACATATGAAGCGAACACTCTTTCAACTGAGGCCCTTGTAGTGGTCGTGCCAGTTTGAAATACACTGTATCAAACAGTGGGTATTCTAGTCGGTCTAACCGTTACTGGGATTTTTATATTATACAATAATTTCTTATATAGACATTAATGTTAAAAGATTATCAGTCATTATAATGTAATATTTGAATCATTTACTTTCAACATTTATATTTTATTTTGAATTGAAACCTGTTGTTGTAGAAAAAATGCAAATGTGTTGCAAGCAAAATCACAAAAAAGGCTTTAGAAGAAAAATAAAATCGATCTCATAACTAACTTCCACTATACACTACGCTTATTAAAAGCAACTCTTAGTCCTTGACAGAAGGATTATACATACTGCTTTATCTTCATCTGGCATCTCCATATCTTCTTCATCCTCTTCATCTTCCACTTCTTCTTCATCATTATCATTCTGTAAACGATGAATAAAGGTTTTCTGATATAGAATATTCCACTTAGAAAATAAAATTTGTGATTATACCAGGCTTCTATATTGATAAAGATGCCTTAAGTGTCATTGTCTGCACTTTAATTACAACAGAAATTTAAAAAAAATTACCTAATTCAAAGGATATAAATAAAACAATCAAAACAAACATATAACTTAGTTAACATGAACAGAATATAAAGTTGTACCACGTGACTTATTGCAAAGTTTGAGGAGTTTTTTTATTCAACAAATATTAGTCAAAGAACGTCTCGTACTGGTCAAAGCTTTTGTCGTCTTAAAAATGTATGAATAGTTTGTAAAATTGGCATTGATTAATATTCATGCTTAATAAGCAGGTTGAAAATAATAATAATAATAAAGTCTACTGAAGAATTTAGCTTAAAAAGATATATACATGTATTAGTTTTGTTTTTGAAAAATAACAGATATAAAAATTGTTTCATATATAATTTTCAGACGATATCGCCAAAATGTTTCAAAGGAAGCTAGCTTGATTGAAGTCTTAAATTTTCGAATTTATAATTATGTGCTGTTCATTAACTCATGGCAGTATTTATTTAAATGTCATTATATTATTTACATTACTTTAAAAAGTCGGACACAGATTATTCAAAATCACCAAGAACAAGATAAAATGTATGTGCAATTGCCAAACTAAGTGGGCTACGGTAGACCGAATGTCGCTGACTCTAGACCCACAGTAGAGATTTGGTAAAATTAAATGTCATGAGCCAATAAATATCAAAGCTGAATTATTGGAGGAAAACGATGAAAAACAGGGTAATAAAAATGCTATCGCGCGTCGTTGGCACATAACTGATTAGTTTGGCATTTATTTTGTGTTAATACATAATAATGATATGCAACAATTTAACTGTTAACAGTTAGGAAGTGATCCAATTTGATTATATTATTGATCATTTGAATGTTTAATACATTTTGCCTCCCCGAGAGATTAATTTGTTAAAAATAGGTTCTTTAAATTTAAAACATTGAGAGGACAATAATTTAATTTAATTCTTTCATTAACGTAAGAAATTGAATTTATTTCGAAGGTAAATATCATTAGTCAAAATCGAAACGTTTGAAATATTGATAGATTTAAGTGAAAAGTCTATTTAAAGTTACAAAGATTTTCTTTACATTGGCGATTAAAAATGAAACACTTAAAAGTAGAACATGTTTTATTCATTCAAATATCCCCAGACGACAGATTTCAAAACAATTTAAATTTAACACTAGGATTAAAAATGTTATAATTGGAGTATTGTTTGTAAATGCGATTTATTAACAAAAACAGCGTATGTGTTTAAACTCAAAAACAATATGGGCCAGTGAAGTAGTTACTGTTTGTAAACTAACGGTAAAAATCTACAAATGATTAAAAGAACTGCCGAATAATAGAGGCAAAAAAAAAAAAAAAAAAAAAACCGATATAAATTGGTTAATTTTAAGTAGAACATTTTCTATCGGTGATTTGAAACCGCTGCTCGAAACTTTATTTAATTGCCTTGCAATGTAGCAATCATGATTGCAATCATTATTGCAAAACAAGGGGAAGTGTTTTAAAACTGTTCAAAACATCTTCGTATAATAAACTATAAAAAAGGAGATACACACAGACTCACACAAAAATTATTACCTCATTATCAATGTCCATCTCTTCATCGATGTCGTCCAGATTTGCAACACTGTCTTCAGTGTTTTCCTGTTTCTCTTCAGCTTTGTCTTTTGTTTCCTCTACATTTTCTTCATTATCTTTACCTTCTTCTTCAGTGCTTGTCCTAGCAGTTTCTTTGAATCAGAATTTTCTTCGTCATTTTTTAAAGTCTCATTTTGAATTTTAGATTGTTCTTTTTCCGTGTCGGCTGGTTCCTCGGCCTCTGAATTATCTTTCATTTCATCCTTCACGACCGCCATGTTTCAACATTCAATTTCACATCGGCTCCATAATATCTATAAAAACAACAAACAATAAAAGTAAGTAAGTAAGTAAGTAAATAAATAAATAAAAGTTAGGATCGATACTACCATATACAAGTGACAATAGCCAGAACAACAACGAGCATGCCAAAAAAAAAAAAAAAAAAAAAAAAAAAACCAGGGAGGGAAAAATATGAATATTTGTGAATACATAAGTCCTGATCGATTACTTAAGATCGCATAAAGATGTCATATATTAAACGATCATCATGTTATTTCTTCGCTTAGCCGCTAACTTATCGCCACAGTACTTTAATGTCCCAAAATATGTTTAAAATGTATAAACAAAGTCACTTCGATGATTTTGGCTGGTACTGTAAGATGCCATAGCCCTACCGTGATGTTAAAACACATGCATGTATGGCACGCCAATTTATGCAAAAGTCAGCAAACCCTAGGATAGCTCAGCTATCTATAGGATAACTGGCTGTTATCCCATAAATACTTGACCGTAACTCACAATAGCTCCAGATATTGGGGGTTATAAATAGGCTATCTATAGGATAGCTGGCTGCTATCCTATAGATAGCTGGTGCAATCCCATAAATACCTGAATAAAACCCCCTATATCTCTTGATAATTTGAGTTTCAAAATAGTATTTTACTAAAAGCTGAGGTTTTAATGAATTAAAATCTTAAAACCACATTTTGCATTAGGTGTTGCAAAAATGGGATTGAAGTTACTAATTCATTAAAACCTCAGCTTTCAATAAATATAATTCTGTAATTCAAAATCAGGAGATATTGGGGGTTATTTTTCAGATATTTATGGGATCACACCAGCTATCTATGGGTTTTCACTCAGCTATCCCACAGATAGCAGGTGTGATCCACAATACCTATAGATATCGGGAGTAAAATTAGCGATTATATAGATAGCAGCCAGCTATGCTATAGATAACTGGGCTATCCTAGGGTTTGCTGATTTTGCATAAATTGGCGTGCCATATGCATGAGTAAGAAAGGTTTCAAATAAATCAAATGCCGATTTTTCACCTTTCATGTTTCACTAAAGAATCGATCATCCTTAAACTAACTTAATCCTTCAACATATTAATGAAATATTACATATAAAATAATTCCATTTGACATTTCTTGTGCAAATCTGAAATACAAATCAAAGTAAATAATTGCTGTAATATTTAAATCAGATGGACTATAGAAAAATATTCCATCTTGTCATTAATACAAACCAAAAATCCTGGTGTGTTAATTTCTGGAATAAGTTATCTATATATTATGATAGTTTGTGGACTTTGGTAGACGGTATTCACACAAATGCTAGCGGAAAATGAGTTAAGGGATTATATATTTGATTATATTAAAGTGCACTTTTTAATCTTTTTACTTAGCATTTCACAGCCAAGTCACTAGGTCACGGTTCAACAATTGTAACAAAAAAGGAACGCATTTTAATAAAATAATAATAATAAAAAGTTTGGAAATAAAACAATAGTTGCATCCATTTCGAAATCGCTAAATTGTTTTTTATTAACTACTTGATTGCTGTAGCTATGCACTGTGAAATGTTTGTATTCATTATTTAATTTTTCTGTCTGTTTCTAACTAACTGTCACATGTACAGTTTCAAAATAAAAACAATATTCTTGTAAAGAAAATGTACCGGATAAAATTTATCAAACGAAAGAAAAAACTTTAAAACATGAATCGTTATGGTCCTACTTTTAACGGATATAAGATATATTGATGTCATAATAATTACTTGTAATGATATATACAAATATTCTCCAATTTAGATTTGCAATGTGTTAAGCAAGAATACGTTACAATTCAGTAATCAGATACCTTCTTAAGTGAAATGCTCGGACACGAAACCTTGTATCTAAGTTTATGAAACAATTTCTTATTATCGTGTTAAAGACGTGTAAATATATTACTGAACAATTAAACAATCATAAACATGTTTGAATGTGAATGTAAAATTCCTTGACGTACATATCAAAATTCAATGCACTCAGTAGAGAGTAAAAATCATTCCAAATAAAAACGGGTATTCCCTAATATCACTAACATAATGCGTCATACAAATGCGTTAATTCCCGCTTAATTGAAGAATAGAAGATTATCTTCATTTAGTAATTAAAATCTTTACCATTTTTTGAAGAGTCTCATTGCGGTATTAAATGATTAAAGCTACTTT